>PVIR01026195.1:10346-24230 GCA_004026965.1 Petromus typicus | reverse complement strand
CAAATTTAAAAAGACTGAAATCATGCAAAATATTTTTTCCAACCTCAATGGAATGAAGCAAGAAATCAACACCAGGAAGGAAATTTAAAAACCTAAAAATATATGAAATTCAAACAACTCACTTGTAACAAATGCATCAAGAAGGAATCACAAATAATTAAGAAAAAGATCTAAAAGTGAAAATGCAACATACGAAAGCTTATGAAATAGAGCTAAACGAGCAAAGAGGTGAGGTTACAGAACTAACATGAGTAAACAGAAGTAAACAGTAAAACTGAAATAAAATCTCAAGTGAACTTTATGTCAGAAAGAACTAGAAGGAACAAAATACAATTAGCAGAAGCATAGAAATAATAAAGATCAGATGTAAAAAAGTAAAGGTGAGATAAATAAAATATAAAATAAGGAAATAATAAAAAAGCCCATTTACACTAAATGTTGCTTTAAAAAGAAACTTAAATGAGAAAACCTGAATAACTAAAATTAGAAATAAAAGAAGGGACATTACAATTGCTATAACAGAAACAAAATGATTAGAGTAATAAGAACTATTATACATGATATACTATTATATACCAACAAATTGGATAATCTAAGATAAATTCCAGAAACATAAAATCTACCAAGAATGAATTACAAAGAAAAATGAAATATATGCACAGATCTCTAATTATTAAACACACTTAACACAATCAGAAATTTTCAACAAAGGAAAGTCCAAGCCTGTATACCTCCATCAGTGAATTCTACCAAATATTTAAAGAAAATTTAACACTAACCTCCTCAATCTCTTCCAAAGAACTGAAGAGATTTCCATATTTAATGTATAAGGTCAATATTACCCTGACAACCAAACTAGATAAGAATCAAAACCAAAAAAGGAAAAAAAACCCACTAATAAACTACCATCCTATTTTAATCTTCCTACATTTTGATGTCCCATTTTGTGGGAAACTAAGTGTGAAACCAATGCCTGAGGTGACCTCTCCTCAAACATGAGAAAAGAGACAGCAAGCTGTCTCTCCCTTTAGTTATTCCCACACACAGGTGCCAGTCAGTTTCAAGGAGAATGTCAGCTGCAGCTGAAGTCTGATTAGACAAAATACACATTTGGGGGCAGTCTGCAAACTATGAAAAACTGATGAACTTTCCCTAAACCTTGGATCACTTCTGTTTGTTTCTTTCCATGAGTCTAATAAGAGCGAGGAGCACTACCAGTTAGCCATTCTTTGTCCACTAATGGCAGGAGTCCCTGGCTCCCCTCCTACAAATTATCTTTGTGTCTTTTATCTTTCATTCCTTCTCAATCCCCTCCTACATGAATAAACATGTAGGTGGTTGCTATACCAGTTCATTGCTTCTTATATTGTCTATCTCTAAACATGTGAATGTTGTTATGATTTTTATTTTGTTTTTAGTCTTAATAATAAAGATATAAATGTATTTCTATGACTTATGCCCCATGTTTATATTGAGCACTATGAATCTGTAGTTACTCTTACCAGTAAGCTTTCTACTTGTGTGTGTTTTCTTTCTTATTTGTTGTCTTTTAGTTCAAAGAACTCTCTCTAGCACTTCTTTTAGGAAAGGCCTGGTGGTGCTAAATTCTCTGATCTTTTGTTTATCTAGTGTCACTGTCAATCACGATTAAAACTTGAATGGCATGAGACATGTCCAACAGATTAAGTAAAACACTTCTGGGTGTGTCTGGGTGGGTCATGGGAGTATGACCTTAGAGACTATATCCGTGTGTGTGTGTGTGTGTGTGTGTGTGTGTGTGTGTGTGTGTGTGTGTCCTCTTCCTCTGGCTTTGCTCTTGTTCTTTAATTCCTGGTTACCATAAGGCAAGCAGGTTTCCCTCCCCTAGGCCCTTCCACCATGATGTTTCTGCCTTGGAGCCAGTTGACTATGGTCCAAAACCTCTGAAAACAATGCATGTGCAGTATGTTTCCCAGCAACAAAAAACTGACTCAAAAGTAACTCAAGATGAGCTATGCACATGATGTGGTAATAGAGGGAGCACTATGTTAACAAATCTCTTTAATATTAAGCCAAAAAGTAACTAACGACTACTTAATTCCTCAGGAGTTACAAAAATTTGCTTCAAAGCAGGCTCATAATCTGGCTTACTTTAAATATACAAGTCATAGGTCCCACAAATTAATACAGTAAATACAATGAGTGTTACCTATTAGTTTAATATCTACTTTCTCAACATCTAGAACAACTGAAATGTTATTAATTTGATTTAGGCTAAAATAAAGTGTCTCTGATGTATCTGTAAAGAGAAAATATTTGATTTATTCTGGAAACAATTCACACTATATCATTCTGCCTTCATTCCCTCTTTCTCTTTCTAGTGTTTTAAATGAAACTGATCTTTTCACTTATGATTTAATTTAAAATAAACTTTAAACTGTCTACTTTCAAAACTTCTATAACTGAAAAAAATTATTGGGCCTGGGACTTAGCTCAGTGGTTCCTGTGTCTGCCTGGCAAGTGCAAGGTCCTGAGTTCAATCCCTGGTACCAATTAATTAATAATTAATTAAAAATAAATGCTAAGTACAATCTAGTTCTCTTATTGCTATGGTTTGAATGTATAATCCAGTCCCCAAATAAATGACCATTTAGGCATGAGGCTGAGGCAGAAGAATCACTGTGAGTTCAAGGCTAGACTAGGCTACACAATGAGTGCAAAGCCAGCCTGAAATACAAAACAAAACTCCTGACTCAAAAATGAAACTAAATGGCCAATATTCTCTATTAACAAGGTGGACCTTTAACAGGTGAAAAGGTCAGGAGAGTTCCTTCCCCTTGAATGGGATTAAGGTCTTGATAAAAGATGCCTCCCACAGAGTTTGCTCTTCAGCCTTCTGCCACATAATGACACAGCTGCCTCCCCTCCAGAAAATACAACAATAAGATGTCATCTTTGAAATAGAGAGCAGCCATCACTAGACAACAGAACATGCCAGCATCTTAACCTTGGACTTTCCTCCCTCCAAAACCATGAGTAAATACACTTGTCCTGAAGTAAATAAGCCTATTCTTTTTTTTTTAACCTGAAATCTTTATCAGTACATTACATACACATGCCATGATTGCACTCAACAATGAGAATTTGTACCAGTATATGACACAATTCAATTTTAGTTTTTTCCCATAGCCCTAGCCACTCTACCACCTCCAGCCCGTATATGCATAAACTTTGTTTCCTTTCTTTTTTGTTATAGTCACATTATTTTTCCCCCTTTACCCTATTTCGCTTTGAGTATTTTCTATTTCATAATATATGATATACATTCTAGAACTCATATACATCATTACTTTCTCATACCAGAGAAAAGAGGTGATATTTACACATCTGTGATCTATTTACTTCACTTATGAGGATGTCCTCAAGGTACATCCATTTAGGTATAAATGATTCAAACTTATGATTTTTTATGGCAGAGTAATACTCCATTCTGTAGAAGAACCACAGCTTTATTATCCAGTCTCCAGTTGATGGACATTTGGGTTGTTTCCAAGATATAGCAATCACAAACTGGGCTGCTATAAACATGGGTGCATGTATGTCACTGTGATATGAATCTTTTAATTCTTTTGTGTATATAACTAGCAGAACAACAGCTGGGTCAAATGGGACCTCCAATCCTAGCTTTTTGAGGAATCTCCAAACTGATCTCCACAGAGGCTCTACAAGTCTACACTCCCACCAACAGTGGAGAAGGGTTCCTTCCTCTCTGTAGCCTTGCCAACATTTGTTGCTGGCTAATTCTGAGAAAGTAGCCATTCTTTGCAGAGTGAGATGAAATCTTAATGTTGTTTTCATTTGCATCTCTCAAATGACTAGTGATGTTGAACATTTCTTCATATACTTCTTAGCGACTTTTATTTCTTCCTCTGAAAAGTGTCTGTTCATTTCACATGCCCATTTTTGAATTAGGTCTTTAAATTTGGGTGGGCTGATTTTTTTAAGCTCTTTATATATTCTAGATAGTAGCCCTTTGTCTGAGGAACAGGTGGTGAAGATTTTTTCCCACACTGTTAGCTGCCTTTTTGCTCTGTTGGTGGTTTCCCTTGCTGTGAAGAAGCTTTTTTTAAAAGAATGAGGTCCCATTTGTTGATTTATTCTACCAGTTCTCATGCTATGGAGGATTTGTTCATGAAATATTTCCCTAAACCAATGTCTTCAAGAGTTTTACCTAACCTGTTTTGTAGCAGGTTTAGTGTGTCTGTTTTAATATTTAGGTCCCTAATCCACTTTGATTTTATTTTAGTACACAGTGAAAGATCTAGGTCTAGCTTTAGACTTTGGCAGGTTAAAGTCCAGTTTTTCCAGCACTATTTGTTAAATGGGCTATCCTTCCTCCACTGAGGGTATCTGGCTACTTCTTCAAAAATGAGATAGCTTAGTGTGTCTGGAGTTGTTTCTGGATCTTCTAATCTACTCCACTGGCCCTCAGGTCTGTTGCTTTGCCAGTACCAGGCAGTTTTTATCACAGTAGCTTTGTAGTATAGTTTCAAGTTGGGGATCGTAGTAACCCCCCATCATGTCCTTATTGCTTAGAATTGCTTTCGCTATTCTAGGTCTTTTGTAGTTCCAGATAAATTGTTGAATTATTTTCTCTAGATCTGAGAAATATGTCATCAGGAGTTCAACTAGGATTGCACTGAATCTGTATAATAGTTGTGGGAGTATAGCCATTTTGACGATACTGATTCTTCTAACTCAGGAACAAGGGATATCTTTCCATTCTCTGGTATCTTCTTCTATCTCCTTTTTCAGAGTGCTGTAATTTTCAGAGTAGTAATTTTCACCTCCTTTGTTAGATTGATTCCTAGATATTTCTCTTTTCTTTTTTTTTCTTTTTTTTTTTTTTTTGATGTTACTGTGAAGGGGACTGATTCCTCGATTTCTTGCATAGTGAATCTGTTGTTTGTGTATATAAAAGCTAACGATTTCTGAGCATTACCCTTGTATCCAGCTACACTACTAAATTTGGCAATTAGGTCTAACAGTCTCTTGGTTGAGTTTTTAGGATCCTCTAGATAGAGTATCATGTCATCAGCAAATAATGACAGTTTAACTTCTTCATTTCCTATCTTTATTTCTTTTATCTCTTTGTCTTGCCTAACTGCTATGGCTAATGTTTCCAGTACAATATTGAACAGGAGTTGTGAAAGTGGACATCCTTGTCTTGTACCTGATCTTAGTGGGAAAGGTTTCAGTGTTTGACCATTTAGGGTGATGCTAGCTGTTGGTTTCTCATAAATAGCTTTTATTAGTTTGAGATACAGACCATCTACTCCAATTTTCTGCAGGGTTTTGATCATAAATGGGTGTTGGATTTTGTCAAATGCTTTTTCCGCATCTATTGAGATCACCATATGGTTTCTGTCCTTGTCTGTTAATGTAATGTATTACATTTATTGATTTACATATGTTGAACCATCCCTACATCCCTGGGATTAATCCAACTTGGTCAGGGTGTATGATCTTCTTGATGACTCACTGTATCCTGTTTGCCAGGATCTTACTGAAGATTTTCGGTGAGTTTCTGGGTTCAGCACCACCTACAGGACACTGGACTCACATCAAGTGAACCAGCGACCCCAAGACCTCCAGCTCTGGGACACCCCAACTCTGGAACTCCAACTGGGACCCTGGTTCCAGTCCTACCCATCAGCCACACTGAAGGGGGCGGGTACCTGCTCTGAGAACTGCAAACCTCGGCTTCGGTGAGTTTCTGGATCCAGCGCCACCTCCAGGACACTGGACTTCATCAAGCGAACAGGCAAACCCAAGGCCTCCAGCTCTGGAACATTCCAACTCTGGAACTTCAAGTGGGACCCTGACTCCACCCCCGCCACCCAACCACCACCCTCCCCTCGGCATACCGAAGGGGGCAGGCCCCTGCTCCAAGACCTGTGAACTTCCGCATCGGTGAATGTCTGGGTCCAGCGCCACCTACAGGACACTGGACTCACATCAGGGAAAAGCCTACAACTTCACAGCTCTTTTTCCCTGTGACCTATAAACTTCAAACTGTATGTCTCAGCCCATACAGGAATCAATGGTTCCTCACCTCTGACAGCTGGGTGTTAGTGGACTCAATTTTATCCTATTCTGTTTTTACATCTCTTTATATTTAGTTTTGTGTTTTTGCTATTCTTGCTGCTGCCTTTTTCTTCCCTCCCTTTTTTTCTTCATCTTTCCCTTTTTTCTATTCTTTGTCCACTCTGCTATTCTTCATTTCTCTATTTTATTGCATCCTTTAACCTTACTGCTAATCTCTCCTTCTCTTATCTCTCTGCCACCTAACTCCCTGATAATCTTTTTACTTCCAAAAGGTGATGTCTGAATAGTGTAAATATATACGTGGTTAATTTTAAGTCTGGGCATATGATCATAGTTCTAGCTTATGAGGTTGGAGGGATCGGAGTAGCAACTGCCAGTTTACCATTTCTCAGGTTATGTTTCATACCGTTAATGATTAGTGCTAATCTTAAGGGACTTAAATATTAGGAAGAAAGAGACTTGCCACAAACAACATCAGACAAGAGGGCAACTATAAAGCCAAATACAACCGCAGGGACAAAAGCTCAGAAATGAAGAAACATTCAAAATCTCAGATGCAGAGATCATCACCCCAAGGTAATATAGGAGGAAGGGAAATGGAGATGACTGAACAAACAGACGTTATTTTGCTTGATTTCTTGGTGCTATCTGATTACACAGCCAACAGCACATAGGAAGTCACTGGTCCGTATTCCACTGTTGTTGATTACAAGTTGAAAGGAAGAAAGGAAAAAATAATTCATGATTTCAGCAGATTTTTAAAAAATCATTTTTGATCTTTTAAATTGGAGTTATTTTTACCTGATTGTTTTATTTTTTGGGAAATGAAAATAAAATTTTAATATCCTCATCTATTCTTATAGAGAAAATGATTATAGATCAATACAGTCCAAGTATTCAAGGAAATTAAATATAAGTTGCAAAAGTATAATACTGTTGTATGTGTATAGGTATAAATATTCTGATATGTCAATTAGCTTTGGAAATAATCCTAAATCCTATCCAAGTAATGCATTAAAATGGCAGGTTTTTCTTTTCTCAACTTGGGGATTTTGTGGGCTTCTAAATGTAAAATCTTTAAACACACATATTTACACATATCAAATTCTAGAAATGGGATAGTTTCAGCAAGGCCCTAAGTTCAATTTTCAGCACCACCTAGGGGAAAAAAAAAAAAAGGAAATAAACAGAAAAATTTGGTATATTTTACTTCTCTACTAAATAATAATGTTTTTAGTCAAAAGAAAATTTTCACTATGGAGTTATGAACCTAAACAGAAAAAGGCTTGTAGTAAGCAAAAACTGACACAAAGAACATGTACTTTACTTAGGGAAATAGGACTTCTGACAGATAGTGTAATTATCTCTAAGGTAAATAGTAATTTAGAGAGCACAGCAACAACAACAACAAAAAAAACCCCAGAAAACAACAGAAGAAAAAGATAAAACTACATTTAAGAGGAAAAATAGCTACACGCAATAACAAACTTTCAAACACACACAGAGGATGCACTTGACAGAATGTACAACTAAAATTTATTTTAAAATAGGATTAAGTAATCAAGAAAGCAGTGAGGAGTCTGAGAAGACAGAAGTCAGGTATGTTTATTATAGAATAGTTTTTCTCGTGCTCATTTCAGCAGCACATATACTAGAATACTTTTCCTCAATTATTGCTTTAAAAGTGTTTTTTAAAAATGTTAAAGTATAATGATTAGAGCAATTTACTCCAAGTTATTTGGAAATCCGTTAAATAATATATTCTACTTTCTAATGATGCTAAATATTTTTAAATCACTGTATCACTGTATCACTATTTTGGCAATCTTCTAAACATCACATGAAGGTTGTTTTATTAATGAGCACTCATAAAATCTGCCTAATCAAATGCTACAGTCAATGGTGTAAGACTCTAAGATAGAGATTTTGAGGAACAATTCAAACAACCTAGGTTCTTAAATTAGAAAAGAAAAGGAGTATGACCAATCTAAACTTAAGTGACAATTTATATTTGAAAGTGTTTTTTAATCAGCAAGGCTAGCAAGGTATATTTAGGCTACTGATATAAAAGTCAGGTTATCCATGTGGAAAGCTTCTGTGAAGGAAAAAAGTTCCTAGGGAGTGTGTTGAAGTTCTATTCCTTAACCTAAGTAGTGATTACAAAGGTGATTTGCCTTATAACAATGCACCAAGCCACACATTTGTTACTGATGTTTTCTACTGCAATAAAAATAGGAGTATATGGTGATACAGACTTAAAATCAAAACACTGTGAGGGGATTAGGTAAGGAGGACAAGTTCAAGCTTCTTCTTAGTAACTTGGACACTTAGTGAGATCTTGTCTCACAAAAAAACAAGGTAGGCGGCCGGGGATTTAGCTCAGTGGTTCCAGCACCTGTCGGGTTCGATCATCGGTAACCACATACAATACTGGGTGTGGAGACTCACCCCAGCAGCAATCAGTACCACATACCACAGTGCCGGGCGTGGTGGCTCACGCCTGTAATCCCAGCACTCGGGAGGCAGAGGCAGGAGGATTGCTGTGATGTGAGTCTGAGGCTGAGCTCAAGGACAGCCTGAACTACAAAGTGAGACCCTGTCTCAAAAAAAAACAAGGTAGGGGGATGAAGATGCTCAGTGCAAAGATTCTGGGTTTAATCTTCAATACCAAAAGAAATTACACTGCATCAAAAAATTTTCTTTAAAAGAAAACAAAAACAGCAAAGACTAGATATGTTTCTATTCTTTAACCTGGTGACAAGAGGTAAAGGGAATCAGCATCCATCATTTCCTTCCTGTGGACTTCCACCTCTACAGGAGCCACCTAATACATTTTTGGACTATAAAGATTTACTTTCCTAAGAATATGTAATTCCAGCAAGGGGTAAGGACACTCAAATCTGCTCCTCTTCTAGTATTTCCCCAGCTCCCAAGATCCTCAGACCTAAGACATGGGGGCCAAGACTGCTCTTTTTTCCTCACTTCTTACATTTAGTCTATTATCAAATCCTTCATTTCTTTCTTTCTCCTTTTGGGGAGACCAGGTCTCACTTTGAAGTTCAGGCTGGCCCTAAACTCATTATATAGCCCAGGATAGCCTCAAATTCTTAGCAATCCTCCTGTCTCTGCCTCCTGAGTGCTGGGATTACAAGCATGAGCTACCACATTCAGCACTGTGGTATGTGGTACTCGAAATTGAACTTGAGATTTTGTGCCTGCCAGGCACACACTGGAACCACTAAGCTAAATCCCTGGCCCAAATCCTTCATTTCCAACTCCAAAATATAATTTAAATCTTTTTACTTCTCCACCATCTCTAACAATGAAATGTGCAATAGCGTCCTACTTCCTCTTTCCTACCACCTACTCTACCCAACATAATCAGAATGACTTTTTAAAATATAAACTGCTTAAAATTCTGCTTAAGAATCTTTAAGAGCAACCCATGGTACTCTGACTTAAATTCAAATTCTTTTCCATTACTTATCACTGAATCTCCGCCCATTTCTTGACCTTATTTCTATTCTAATTCATTCTACCACTTCGCCACATTGGTCTTATTTCAATTCCTCTGGCATAGGAAATTCTTTCCCACTAAGGGTTTCTCCTACTGCTCAGAATACTTTTCCCCAGCTACTCACATGGATAATTTCTCAGCATCATTTTACAGCTTAAATATCTTCTCAGAGAAGTATCCTCCAACTATCCTATTAAGCAAATTCCGTCACTTTTCTCCATCACTAGCTTATATCTCAAGCTTCAACTAGACGCTATGGTCAATAAGGACTAAAAAAAAATCCATGTTTCATTTATCAGTGTACTCAGCTTCTAAATTTGGAAGCCACTAAACTAATAATTATTAAATGTATGAATGAGAAAACCAATGAGCCCAAGGTTGACAGCCAATTTGCCCCATGAGCAGTGATCAGTAAGAAAGCCAATTTTCAAAATTAACAGAATGAATGACCCAACAGATAGACCACAAGACGCCAAAAAAAGTCAAGGAAATTAGTTGCCTGTTATCTTTGGTTTATGCTTTCCTTAAATATGTAAAAGTTCATCTAAATTACAAAAAGAAAGTTAACTTGCATTCCTTTCTAATTACAAGATTCTAGTTCCTATGATTTCAGAAAACCAAAAATTCTAAAAATAAACAGATGAGCTAGAAAAGATATACTATATTTTGAACACCAACACTACCTTATCCCTACAAATGCTCAATTTTCTCCATTTTATACACATATGTGTATATCAAAGAACTGATAGAAAAAGAAATATCTGGGCCTGAGATTTAGCTCAGAGTTTCCAGAACCTGCCTTGCAAGCACAAGGTCCAGGGTTTGATCCCCAGTAACCACATACAAAATGCTGGGTGTGGAGACTCACGCCCACCAGCAATCAGTACCACATACAACAATGCTGGTGTGGTGGCTCAGGCCTGTAATCCTAGCACTTGGGAGGCAGAGGCAGAAGGATTGTTGAGTTTGAGGCTGAGTTCAGGACCAGCCTAAACTACAAAGTGAGACCCTGTCTTAAAAAACATAAAAAAAATAAAGAAAAAGAAATATCTGAAAAATGTACTCAAATCATGTCTTTACTAAAACATCTAGTATCATAAATCTATTGACTAATTCAAAACCCAATATAAACTACTTGTACTAATTATCATGGTAATGGATTCTGGTAATTCTCATTTTTCTGTGAGGTCACATTTCAAATTATACTTTTATGTGCTTTTTGAAACTCAAGATAGGGCCAGGAATTTAGCTCAGTGGTTCGGGATTCCACCTTGCAAGCACAAGGTCCCAAGTTGATCCCTATAACCACATACTACAATACTGGGCATGGTAACTCTCCCTCATTAGCAATCTGTACCACACACCACAGTGCCAGGCATGGTGGCTGCCACCTGTAATCCCAGCACTCTAGAAGCAGAGGCAGGAAGATTGCTCTAAGTTTAAGGCTTGCCTGGGCTACATAGTGAGCTCAGGACCAGCCTGAACTATAAAAGGGAGACCCTGTCTCAAAAAAAAAGAAATTCAAGATAATCTGAATTTTAGCATCATAGCATATAAAAATCAACTTACTTTAAATATGCACACCTGTTTTTTACAAAATTGCTTTTATTTATTCAACTTAAGACATCTCAATTCCTCTTTTCATCCTCTTTCCTTCCCTTTCCCTCCTTCCATCTCTTGATCTCTCAGCCATTTGAGAAAAGTTTAGCTCCCAAATTATAAAGAGCAAACTAAAAGTAAAAGATTTTAAATATAAAATTTCTGCTCTAGGAGCTAAAGGCTTCTTGAAGTTAGAATAATCCTAACATACCTGAAGCAATTCAAATAAAATCACAACAAAAAAAGAAGCTAGCTAAAAAGAAGCTCTGCTAAAAAGTTTCTATCAGCTGCCACCAGCTTTCTCCTTAGAAGAAAACTGCAAAGACCAGATAGGGTGGAGCTGGTAGGGAGTCAGAAATGAGGTCATCATAATTACAGTGGATGTTTCCAATGCACAGGGTCAGTCTACATACACAAGAAGTCAAAAACCTCAACTTTCACATAGTACATTTTCCTCTGTAAACTGTAAGACACCACAAATAATTATTTTGTTTCCTATACTTTAAATGTAATATATATGTAAATTGTTCCAAATACAGTAGCTTTTAAAGACTAGTTACCTCTATCTCCTTCACTTCTTCCCTTTCTAATCTTAAAATAATACCTCTATTAAATATACACATTAATACCACTCTGGAGTCTTTCAGCAATGCCATCATCTCTACTAAGGATAAAAGTGAAAACATTATTAATAGTTATTAAAATTGTGAAGAATAAATACTTAGATTACTTCAG
Source organism: Petromus typicus (assembly GCA_004026965.1). Classification (NCBI taxonomy): domain Eukaryota; kingdom Metazoa; phylum Chordata; class Mammalia; order Rodentia; family Petromuridae; genus Petromus; species Petromus typicus. The sequence continues at coordinate 12,292 of PVIR01026195.1, read as the reverse complement.
AAAAGCAAATTTCAACTCACTTTATGATAGATAAAATACCTTTTTCTTTATATTTCTAAAACTTCTTCAATGCTCAGATATTCTACATTTCATTCCCTTAAAGAAGAATGGAGAGCTTTGGGCCGGGGAGTTAGCTCAGTGGTTCCGGCGCCTGTCTCGCAAGCGCAAGGACCCGGGTTCGATTCCCCGGTAACCACATAACAATACTGGGTGTGGAGACCCACACCCAGCAGCAACCAGTACCACATACCACAGTGCTGGGCGTGGTGGCTCAAGCCTGTAACCCCAGCACTCGGGAGGCAGAGGCAGGAGGATTGTGATGTGAGTTGGAGGCTGAGCTCAGGGCCAGCCTGAACCACAAAGCGAGACCCTGTCTCCAAAAAACCTAAAAAAAAAAAAAAAAGAAGAATGGAGAGCTTAAAGTCACCTGAAAACTGTTTTTTCTATTTCCCTTAATGTGAACACAAGTCTATTCACTTCAAACTGCAACAGATTTCACTATCGCATTTCTTCTAAGAAGACAGAATAAACATCAACTGACTATTATCACCTACAGGGATTATACCAACCCTAATGGAGTTCATGCCATCCTATATTAATAAAAAAAAAAGCTAAGGGTAAGACAGAATATATTTTAGTATAAGGCTATTAACTAAAAGAGATATAGTACTTTTGTTTGCTGGACCTTATCCCCTTGGACACTTTGGACATTCCATTCACTCACTTGCCTCTAAATGCAAAACTTCTCGGCTATGAGCGTACCCCAGCTGACGGGGCACAGGCTTAGCACGTGTGAGACTCTGGAGTCAATCCCCAGCACCACAAAAATAAAACAGGAATGTTCTCCTAGGTCCTCCTCCCTAAGGCTGCTATCCCTGCAATTTGTTTTTTAAGAGTTCTGAGCATTTCCAACGAAATCAACTCCTGAGAGCTAAGGGTTTTGTCATCTATCTCCACTTGTAATTCTTGGCCTAGAGTCACAGCTACAGATACTATAGGCTAAGAAATACATCAATACTTTCTACGATACTCTCCTATATTTCCATCCTTGATTACTTTGGTTTTTCAACTACAATAACTTATGTCCCAACTAATAATTTATCTGTTCATAGCAACATTTGCTGTCATGTTTGCTCACTTTCACTTTTCATTGGTGAGAATGTATTTTCAAACCCCAACATTTTTACCTCAATCTTCAACATTACTTTCCACAAACTACCCTTTCATGTTATTTCTTTTTAAAGTGACACAGACTTAACTGTAACTTTTTAAAATTCTGCTCATGTGACTCAAGAGTAGGGTCCAATAACTTACTTATTATCTATCCAATATTTGCATTGTTCCATACCTAAGGTTTAATTCTTCTAATTATACTTAATCAGAAAATTTTAAGTAACTGCTAATCTAGTTGGGGAAGAAGTCTTGTCTAGTAAAGTATGTATCTCTCTAATGCAATGATATTCAGTCCTCTCTTTAACAAATACTGTCTAAAACTACAAAAAGTTATACTCCTGAAGATTCTGTGGCAAACCCATTAAGGAAATCCGAGGAACCAAAAGTCATTCTGGCACCTCACGTCAGTGACAGGGATGACTATATATATATTGCCTGTATAAGCCTTGTTAACAAGCCTCGATAAGGAAAACAAATCGATTTATATAAGAATAAGAGCTGCCTTACAGATTATCTAGAACTCTGAGTTATGATTCTTTTTTTTTTTTTTTTTTTTTTGAGACAGGGTCTCGTCTTGTGGTTCAGGCTGGCCCTGAGCTCAGCCTCCAACTCACATCACAATCCTCCTGCCTCTGCCTCCCGAGTGCTGGGATTACAGGCGTGAGCCACCACGCCCAGCACTGTGGTATGTGGTACTGGTTGCTGCTGGGTGTGGGTCTCCACACCCAGTATTGTTATGTGGTTACCGGGGAATCGAACCCGGGCCCTTGCGC
>PVIR01026195.1:0-10246 GCA_004026965.1 Petromus typicus | reverse complement strand
GAGTTATGATTCTTAAACCTCGTTGTACACTGGAATCTCTGACTTTGAGAAAATTATACTCAAAGAAGCAAATTTCAAGGCAGGGATGGTACCACTGAGCTAAATCCTCGGCCTCAAAGAAGCAAATTTCAAAGTCAACGACAAAGCTGAGCTTTACACTAAATATGTCTATGCACACGATATAGATATGTATGTGCAAATAAACATGCTAAATATATAAAGACACGCACGGAAAAGACAAAGACCCAATTCAGAATACAAGGGATACACATAGACAGTTTCAATATATTGGTAAAATGTTTTTCTTAAAGCTAGTTGATGATTCATAAATTATTTATTAAATTAGTTCCCACTATCTTTTGGATGTCCAAAATTTTGTCCAAAAAATCAGAAGATGTCATAAACAAGTGAGTACCACATTAGGAATATAAAGAAATATTTCTTCCTAGAAAGTATTATTCTCAGCCAAGCATGGTGGAGTACGTCTGTAATCTTAGCACTTGGGAAGCTGAGGCAGAAGGATTGCTACGAGTTTGAGTCCAGGCAAGGCTACATAGTGAATTCAAAACCAGTCTGAACTACACAGTGAGACCCTACCTCAAAAGACAACAACAACAATAAAAAAAAAAAAAAAACCAAAAATAGGTACCATATTCAGAGAGCCAGACACAGTGGAACCCACCTATAATTGCAGTGCTCAGAAAGCTGAGGAAGGAGGATTGTCAGGTGTTTAAGGGCAAACTGGGCTGCTTAACCACTTCAAAGCCACCCTGAACTGTATTGTGAGACAAGATAAAATTTAAAAAAGGAGAAGGAGGAGAAGAAGGAAGAAGATAAACAGGCCTTGAAGAACGAATAAAATAGATTATAAACAAAAAATAACACAAACTTTTCCAAAGGAAAAGCATGAACAAAGGCAAAGCTGGGAGTATTCATAGCCTACAATCTAAATAAAGAACAACATGAAATTTTATGAAAACAGATTCACCTTGAGAACAGTAACAGAAGGCTGAGTTAAGACTGAGTTAAAGTGATGGGGACCTCTAATACTAAGTAGAGAAGTATATTCCTAACTCCCCCCTCAAAAAAAAGGAGTGACATAATTTAAGTGATGCTTTAGCAAAATAAAATCAGAAGCTGGATAAACTAAATCAAACTGTGTTCTATAGGCTTTATAGGACAATAAAGGGGAAAAGGAATGAGAAACTGACAACCAAGTTCTAGGGCCCTGCCCCTATTCTAAACAAAGCCCTTCTGCTGTTTTTTCTGTTAAACTACTTTTGAAAACCATTGGACTAAAGTGCCCAGTTAGAAGGTAATGTTGCAATTCAAGTGTTAAGAGTGGAATAGAGTAATCTTGGGAATTAAAAAAAAAGGAGGAAAAAATGAATCCAAAGATGTTTTAATGGAAATTTTAGTAGTATGTAGTAATAAACTAGATAGCATAATGAATAGTAGCCCCACAGGAAAAAAATTTACAGTACCAGTTGAGCAGAGCGGCTGATCATAGTCTTGAACATCAGCAACACACATCTGACTGGATGTCTGAACACCAAGGAAGTGCTACTCGAGGTAGAAAGCTAAATGGCACTCTTAGAGATTCCAAAGCAAATATGCAAAGACCAAGAGATTGTATAAAAAATGACCACTGTATCGTGGAACACTAAGAAAGTAAGCTTCAAAAAGGAATCATTATATCTAACAGAATACCTACCTTTTGAGGACAACTAGGACTCAGAATTCTGGCACTTTCTCCACCTGACAAAGTTATTTAATCTCTCTGGGCCTCATTTAATATGGAAAACAGAAGTTATCGATATTATTGAACACATGATGGGGTACTGTGCTAAGTGCTTTACTTCCAACCATTTAATCCCCACAATCGTTTTGCAAAGCAATTTTAATTTAGAATAACAGAATAACTGGGAAAACCAGGATTAGTATTTCCAAAGATGATTAAAATAAATATATACGTGGTCACACACTACATAACAAAATTTCAAATGATAATATATGATAGTGAGGAAAACTACCCTGCCCAGTGACATTCTAGTCTTATATGTAGCTTTGTATAAGTATGCTATCGTATTTGCACAATGAAGCCACCTAACAATGAGTTTCTCAGTACAAGTCTCATTCTTAAGTGTTACATTACTGTATAAATCTCTTGGCAAACAATAAAACCTAGAAAATGCTAGCTATATCTTACTATTAGAAGGTAATGCTCAAAAGAAGCAATACAAAGAACTCACTATTGATAACTTCAGTCATAGCCTTCCATGCAGCAAACTTGGTGTCCTCATCTATAGCATTACTGCCTGTAATTCCACTTATTCTATAGGATTCCTGTGAGGATTAAACATTCTAAATATGAAAATGCTATGAAAAAATTTTAAGACATACTCAAATATGTGGGATTAATACCACATATCTTTTGCTCTTCAGAAATGCCTTCCTAAACAAGGATGCATGCCTGTAGTACCAGCTACTAAAGAAGTTGAGGCAGAAGGATTATCTTGAGCCCTAGAGTTCAAGGCTAGCCTGGGCAACAAAGGCATATTCTTTCTCTAGGGGAAAGAAAAAAAAAAAAAACTAAAAAGAAAAAGAAATGCCTTCCTGGATCAGTATAAACAAATCTGTGAAGAGAGTTAAAAGTAAGTCTATTAAATGGGCAAGCATTTACCACTTTGAAAAGTACAAATCACCATGGAATTACTACCCACGCCTTCCCCTGACTCCTCAAGGTTGTCAAATGTCTTTGCAAAGGCAGGCTTCTCTTACACCTAGAATGAAACTGATCAAGCTGGCCTGTAGCATTATCTTAGAAGTGCCTCCTTACTACTCTTCCAAAGCATACAGAAAAGAAAAGCTCCTGATTTTCTTCCACAATATTAAAACTTGGGGTCCAGTGGGTCCTGGAAGACACACTCTTTAGAAAATGCTAGAAAAGTAGACTTGCTTCCAAAGCTGACTTTTGGAAACCTCTACAAGATCTCCTTTTTTTTTTTTTTCACCTGAACAGATGGTTTCCAGGCCTCAAGGCTCACATGTCTAGTCACACAATTCACAATCGGTCCCAAAGTCCCTACCTTTTTAATTATTCCACATTCTTGAAAACACCTTTCATTTCCAGATCGCTAGGTATCAAAGTATATGAACTCTTTAATTTTCAAACAACACTTTCTGAGATTAGTACCCTTATTTTCACAAATTAAAAATGAAAGGCTGAGGCTAGATATTTTATCCAGCATCAAACAATTAGCTGATTCCTTTTTTGGAGGGAAAGAATACACATTTTGAAGTTACATCAATAGATAACATTGATTTAGCTTCCTAACAGCACTGCAAATATTAGTTCAAACATATCTATTTTGTACGTACACATTTCCACTATATCAACGACTAAATATAAACTAACAATAAATGCCATACCAAAGCATCACTATTTTTACATGCAAAACTGCATGGGGGAGGGGTTCTAATTTAAGGTTCCCACTGTCTCGCATCCATAAATTCCTTCCAACTTGGGAGGAGAGGGGGAGGAACACCTGTCAGAACAGCATAGCCTCTGTAAATTTCGCACAGTGTAGCTATTAACAATTCCTCAAAATGTAATAAAACAATTCACTTTCTCCAAAAAATAAAAAATCAAGAGAGAGAGGCAGTATTACTGAGAACATCTGACAAGCAAGCCTACATGGCTGTAGAACCAAGCAAGTCCTCTTAGGCCTCCGGGCCTGGCGAACCGGCCACGAGCGGACCCCTCCCCTTCCCTCCCGAGCCGGCGCTGCCCACCCCGCTCCCCGCGCGCCAGGCCCGGTCGGCCGCGGAGGCGACGCTCCGAGCACGCGCCCAGCTGGCAGAGAGCACTCGGGCCCTCCCGGCCTCAGCGCGGCCCGCAGGCGGGGACGGCTCGCGGGAGGCTGCCCCGGCCTAGCCGCCCGGGCCTAGCCACCCCGCCCGCGGCTACCGGCGCCGTCCCTTCGCTCCCGGCTCCCGCGCTCCTCACCTCCTCGGCGCCGGCGGCGGCTCCATGGCCTTAGGGAGCAGAAACCCGGACGCGGCGGACCCTGGAGGCTAGAGGCAGGAAAGGAGCCGGGGCACCGTCCGGCCGAACCCGGGTAACCACAGAGGGAAACTCCGGGAACTCGGACCAACTTTCCCGTAACTCCACGGCGGATCTCCCTCCCGGTCCGAGCGCGGCCCCGCCCCGCTCCGCCCCTCAGCCGTCGCCCAGGCCGGGGCAGGGGGGCCCGGCGACACGGCGGGGGCGGGGCCGAGGCTGAGAGGACAGAGCCACCAGGGGGTGTGGCCAGAGCCAAAGGGGAGGAGCCAGGCCTGGCTGGTGGGCGGAGACTGGACGGCCAAGCGGTGGGGCAGCTCGGGGCAAAGACTGCCAAAAGAGGGTAGAAGAGCCAGAGAGGGAGAGGGTGGGCCCAAGACTCAGAGCCGCTCGGGCCTTGTCTCTGCCTCTCACTTGCCTTCGCTGCGTTTTTGGCAGACTAATTTGACTCTTTTCTTTGGATTTCTATACGTGCCATATATCTTGTGAAGCCATTTAAGTACAACTAACTTCCCACGCTTCCTTCTTTAGTTCTGTTTATAATTACTGGGTATGTTTTCTCCCAGCCATATGACAATTGTAGCCCCTGGGGTAGGGACACTTCTGGAAATTCCTGATTTTGATTGTGTACAAGTGCCTCTACGTTTCACAATAATTATATTTAATTACAGAGAAAACACTACAATGTGAGGTAGGACAGAAAAAACAAAAGAGGGAGAAAGTAGAGAAAGACATCATACTTTTAGGATGACTGCAATTTCCAAGGACCCAGCTGGAGTCGCCCAAGGCCATCCATATCAGCATTCCTTTGGTTAAATGTAGCTTCCTTTCCTTCTAGTCCATCACACCCAAGGAGAGGTCTAACAGTTATTGTGTGACTCCAATGGGATCATATAATTAGACTACATTATCTCTCTGAATCCTTAAAACTATCTGGTGAGGTAGTTATGTCCCTTGTATAGATGAGGAAATATGTTCAGAAGAGTGAAAGAAGTTACTTGAGATCAAACAGAAAATCTGCACTCCAACCTAGATCTTTATGACTTCAAAGACAAGCAAGCCTGATTCCAAAGTTAGTCAACAAATATTTACAAAGCACCCAAGTATGCCAGAAAATAGACAAACAGGGTCAAGGATTTAGCTCAGTGATTCTGGCATCTGCTTTGCAAGCACAAGGTCCAGAGTTCCATCCCCAGTAACTACATACCACAATGCCAGGCATGGTGCCTCACACCAGCAGTCAGAACCACACACCACGATGCTGGGTACGGTGGTTCATACTTGCAATCCCAGCATTTGGGGAGGCAGAGGCAGGAGGACTGCTGTGAGTTCAAGGCTGGCCTAGGCAACATAGTGAGCTCACGGTCAGCCTGAACTACAAAAAAGAGACCTGATCAAGTATGTAATTTTTTATTTGCTGGGAAATTTGAAAATGTTTCCTTTTGGGAAACAACTTTGCCTACCATTTCTTTTGATTTGCTTTCTCTTTTCCAATTTTTTTAAACTGATAATAAATTATCATTTCAGAGAAAGAAAATAAAAGGAAATTCACACACATTAACAATCCATGCCAACAAACAGAGAGAGGGGAGAGAATAAAGATGCAAAAAGAAATAAGATGTATTATGTACATGTACCAACTCCCCACAGTGAATGTAATCATTATGTACTACAGACGTGTACTGAAAACAAAATCAAAACATCCACGATGCCAAGCACCCAGGGAGGAGAGATTTCCCAGCTAAGAGGGACGTTTTCCTCGTTTCTTTTATCAGTATAAATAAAAAGCGTCTGTGCCTTCACCATCACGTCCTCAACTCAGGATGACTCAGGTGTGAGAGAGCAACTGATTCCAGGGTGAAGGGCTGCAGCTTCCAGAACAGCCGCTGCCTCCTCCTGTGCTTCTCCCCTCCTTGAGGACATGGTCACCGCCCAGAGGATGTGTGGCAGGGATCCCTGGATGAAGTAGCAACAGCTGTCCATGAGTACTGTGTAGCAACAGTGGCTCAGCCCCTCTGGACTCATCGCTCTGCGTGCTGGGCTTCTGCCTTCCACAACTCACTGGACTTCATGAAGATGCCTTCCACAGCGTTCCAGTAGTTTTTCCTGGCTTGGTTGGGCCATGCCATGCACTTCTTTTTGCCCATTGATGGGTTGGCCCTATTGTTCCCCTGTGACAGACAGCAGTACTTCAGTGAAGTAAGGTTTGAACCTCACCTCACCATGTCTCACCCAATAGAGCGCATTACAGAGCAAGTACATCCATTTACCCAGAGTCACCTTTGCCATCCTCACCAAAAGCACTCAATCGCTGGTGTCCAGAAGGGTGAAGTGAAATGGTGACTGTGGAGGTTTTGGCCAGTGTTGACATGTGTCTTTCAGAGAGGCGGGCGACATTCAGGGGGAGTTCCTCTTTCACACACTGTGGCCTTCTTCCGTGTCCTCCAGTAACTGGCTGCTGTCATCCACCGAGTTCTGCCTGTCACTGACCGCTGCCGCCCCCTGCTTGACCCATCATGCACGAAGCTACAAGTAACGACAGCCAGTCTGGATGCTCCCTCAGCAGTCCACAATCCCCCCAAAAACAGTCGTGTTAGGACAGCCATCCCAGCTGTATTTCAGGCCCCCCTACTTTTCTTTTTAGCTAGTATGTGCTATTCGAATTCAACCATTATCTTCTATCTTAGTCTTAAATCTTTATTTTCCTTCTTTGTTTCTCTGATCAGACTTGGAACCTCTTGAGAATAAGACAGTAACTTATTCATATTGGTTATCCCAGGAGTCTAGCATATCAGTTAACCACAAATAACAACTCAAAATAATTTTTAATCACAGTCTTTAAAATTATGGAGAAACTGAAAGAGCCTTTGCTTCTTTATAACTGAGAAATTTATAAACATAAGAAAACACAGGTACATATTCCATTAGCCACTAGGGCAATGATATCATATATACCATGTAGCATCTGGAAAGTTCTATCACATACTCATGAGAGAATAAGGATGAAAGGGGAAAATAATGTAGCATTAATTTTTAAATCATTTTGGCCTTGTAGACACCTTGAAATGATTCCAGATATCCCCATACATACTAAGATCATGACTGAATCACTTCCAAAGGTCCCACCTAAGAATGCATGAGGCTCTGAGGGATGTTTTAGATAAAACTATAACACCCAGCAATGATTGGTTAAGACATTGGACAGATGTGTAAATATCGTATCTTTTCTCTGGTATGAGAAAACAAAGCTATAAATGAGTTCTAGAGTGTATGTTATATATTGTGAAATAGAAAACACTCAAAGCGTAATGGAGTGAAGGGGGGAAAATAATGAGATCATAACAAGATGGAAGGAGACAAAGTTTATATATATAGGGGGTGGGGGTGGTAGGGTGGGCAGGGTTACGGGAAAAATGAGAATTAAGTTGTATCATATACCGGTACAAATTCTCATTGTTGAGTGCAATCATGATGTATATATATAATGTACCAATAAAGATTTCAATAAAAAAAAAAGAAATTCAGACACAACAACAACAAAAAAAAAGAATGGAAAGGACGAGCTGGGGATTTAGCTCAGTGGTACCACGTCTACTTCGCAAGCACAGGGCCCAAGTTCCATCCCTCATCCCGCCCCCTCAAAAAGAAAAGGAAACAATACTAAGAAACTTGAGACCCTTCATCGGCTTAGCTTCTGTTACATTAATATAAGGAACCTAAATTCTATAAACTAATCTGTGCTTTTAAAATTTCTCTTTTCTACTTGTGGTTTACCGATACCTTTTTATTCTTGTCTTTGGAATCTATTATTAGTTTCCAATTTGTCTTGTTTAAACTAAAGAGAAAGAGGACACGAATACTTTAAGGCCAGGAAAACCAGGGAAATAAGAATATTCTAGATATATAGGTAATGGCAGCAGCAGTTAGCCCTGCTAGAAACAATGAGAAGTAGCGCTGGAGAATGAAAAAGATAATCAAAAGATATACCACATTCCTAAGTGAAAAGATTCAATGTTTAAATTTTTTAAATTCTCTTTTAATTAATCAGTACATTTAATGTAATTTCAATTTTTAAAAATCAGAAGAACTTTTTATAGAACAAGTTAATTCTCAAGTTAAAATGAAAGGGAAAATGCATGATAAAAGCCAGTAGTTTTGGGAAAAAAGAAAATCAGTAAGAGGGACTTCCTCTGGCAGCATGAACTAAAATTATAGAAATTAAAACAGTGAGTATTAATTTTAAAAATATAAATACATCTAATGAATAATGAGCCAAAAATGAAACCATTTTATAAAAATGTTTATGATAAAGTGTCATTTTACATCCTAAAAGAAAGTCTGGATCACTCAGCAAATTGTAATGCAACAACAGACTATTTGCAAAAATATTTATAAAATTAGATTTCTATTTCTATTCCCTTACATCACATAGGCTTCTTCATGTTGCAAGCAGCTGGAGACTCAGTCCAAAAGGCCTTATCCAATAAAGTGCTTATAATTGGAAGACCATGGAGACCCAGTACAGGTTTTAGGGATGGTTTAAGTGACTGCTCAATATTGATGTGAAATGCCCTGAGTTTTGTTTATTTTTTGTTCTTTATTTCTATCTCTACTCTTTCTCTTTTAGAGTCAGCTTTATCCTAAGGCCAAATGACTGCTACTGGACATTGAATCCACCTGATCTCGGACATCCCAATCTCTAGAGCTGTGAAAAATTCTGTTGTTCAGGCTATTTTGTTATAGCAGCTCTAATGGACTAAGGCACTGTACCAGTTAGGGCTCATTGTAGAAACAGGTAGATATAGATACAGATACACATGGACATGGAATTTACAAGGTAGGCTTTATAATGCCTGCCTGCAGCATTAGGTATAGAAGAATGCAAAAAGGGCCATCTACATGCAGGAGAGTTGTACAGTCCAGTCAAAGGTGAAAGGACTGAAGCTCTTGTGGAGTCCTATGCACATCCAGGGAGGCTGAAAGTTTTGCACTGGAAGGCTGAAGAGTCTGAGCAGGAAGCCTGGCAATAAGTACGCACAGGCATTGTCAAAGACTGGAGCTCCTTCAAAGAAGCAGAATAGAGACTTCTTTCTTTCCCTTCTTATTCTCTCCAGGCTATAAGCCTATTGGTTGGTGCTACTCACACCCAGGACGGATCTTCCCTCTTCAATGTGCCCATCATCCAGATGCATCCACAACTATGTTAAACCAATCGGCTGGGCATTTCTTATGCAAACTGACACCATAGTTAATCACTATAGTATCTTCATTGATGAAAGCCTGGAATATATAGAAGGCAGTAATGAAGCCAGAATTCTGGGGTCATGTTCCACAGTGATAAAGAATGAAACCATGGATAGAGGAGATGGGGAGGAAACAAATTTATTTAAAAGATATAAAGACAAGAAACTAGAATTTCCACTTGGTAGGAGCAAGTTTTGAGCAGGATACTCAAGAAGGTTCCTTGTATATGTGTTTTTAAGGGGTTTAGAAGGGAGCTCAGGCTGTTGTGTAAGGTACGTGATCTCTACCCTATGGGAGGCTACACACTTCCCAGGGACCAATCTATGAATCTGTGTTGTTTCAGTCTATGTTCACACAAAGCTCATGCAGGGACCAAGTACCCTTGGGGCACACTTCGTGACCGATCGTGCTCTGGGGACATCCCTGACACCTGCAGGACCCTTGGCAGAGATTTTTCTAAGATCTTTGGTGGGGGGTGATGATTGAGCAGACTCTATTTCAGCCATCCTGACTCCATTCTGGGCCACTATCCTCACTACCTAATAGAATCCTAACTCCTGTCTCGGTAAAGTAAGTAAAAGAAGGTTATTAAAAGAAAAAAAACAGGAATGTATTATCAGTAAGTATATATCCAAAACACAATTATTTTGAATACTTATTTAATTAAATTTTACCATTTTCAAATAAATTATATCATAAACGTGTTTCATATTGTTAAAGCTTTTTAAAGATTTTGTTTGTGAGCCGGGGAGTTAGCTCAGTGGTTCCGGCGCCTGTCTCGCAAGCGCAAGGACCCGGGTTCGATTCCCCGGTAACCACATAACAATACTGGGTGTGGAGACCCACACCCAGCAGCAACCAGTACCACATACCACAGTGCCGGGCGTGGTGGCTCACGCCTGTAATCCCAGCACTCGGGAGGCAGAGGCAGGAGGATTG
>PVIR01026194.1:0-24134 GCA_004026965.1 Petromus typicus | reverse complement strand
GATCTTTTTTTCCCGTGTGGCTGGCTCCCTCCACCTAGTTGTCACTAGACAGGACCCAGGAATTTCCTCAAAGTGGAGATGGGAAACCCACTTACCGGGCAGGTTATAGGTTCACTGACATTTTTCACAGAGAAAAGGTTTTTCAAGATGTGTCAGGAAGACGGTAAGCCATGTAGAGGTTGAGTAGGCAGATTTTTTTGAAGTACACAAAGAGAGTAGTGCGAAGGGCATTGTGGTCCAGACTGGGTATATTTTTGTAGTTCTGAGGATGGATATCCATGGAAAAAGGAAGTTCTATTTACACGTGAAAGGCGATGGCTCTTTCTGTTATGCACATGTCACAAGGGTGCAGATGGCCTCTTTAAAGGTGAAATGGCCTTCTTTACAAGTGAAAAAGATGGGCCTAAGGTGTCTTTCAGACCTTTAGGAATTTAATTTTTTCAAGTTTCATGGAAGGGAAAAAAACACTTGAATAACTTCCGAGTCTCGAAACTGCAGTTTTTCTTAAAAGCACAATTTAAAAATTACGATTTTGTCTCTTTTCTGCCTTGTCATTTTTACAATTATTTCTAAAAATTAGTACACAATTATCATAATGATCAGATTCATCATAAGTAATTTGTACCTGTACATATTTAAACTTTTTCCCCATTCCTTTCCCCTACCTTCGTTCCTTGTCTCCCCTTTGCATTTACAAAAGCTGTTTCCATTTTTTTCTTTTCATTCTTTTTTTTCCTTTTCCATTCCTTTCCTTACCCGTCCCTTGTTCCCTTTCCATTTGCACTTGTCCTTCCTACTTTCAGATAACTATCATACATTTGGCCTTTATTTATCCTTTTAGGTTTTTCACCCCGGAAAAACAACGCAATATGTTTAAAATTATGGTTTTGAGGCGCTATCCCTATTTCTTTTATCCTACTTCATTTACCTTGATATCTCAAATGAGAGGGCAGAAAAATGAGTTTAAAAACAAACAGAAAAAGTACTTGGATGAGGGCGAATCTCGCGTCCAGAGGGGAAGAGTCTACCTCCTTCCCCAGGGTTTCCTGGTCCCAGGACCCGGGAAAGGGGCGGAACGAGGTGCGTGAGGGGGCGGAGCCGGAGGACCCGGCGGCCGCGGACTGCACAGAGGCGGGGGAACGCTTTAGCGGCGACACAGGGCCGCTAGGAGGGTGCCGTGATGCTTCCTTCTTTGCAGGAATCGTTGGATGGGGACGAAAAGGAGCTAGAGAGCAGCGAGGAGGGTGGCTCTGCGGAAGAGCGGAGACTCGAGCCGCCGCCCAGCAGCCACTACTGTCTCTACGGCTACCGCGGAAGCAGGTGCCAGAGCCCTGCTCAGCCTGCCCGACGGCCCAGCCGCCCCACCCCAGACCCGCCCCAGGCCTTGCACCCCACCCCCAGCCGCTCCCAGACGTCAGCCTCTCTCCTCTAAGGCGAGGTCTCTGGCCGTGAGGGCCCTGCCGACCTCCCTCCGTTCCTTCCGGCTCCTGGCGTGGCTCGTCCCGGCCTCTGTCACCCTCTGTCCTCATGTTATCTTAGCTCCTGCCTCTCGTCCCTGACCCTGCACTCGCTCTCGCATGCTCAAAAATTGCCCTCGGCGGTCGGTCCTGTGATAATCCGTTTCCTCCCGTTTCTGCCACATCCACTTACCCTCCTCTCTCTTTCTGCCCTGGCTGCCTCCTTTTCCTCTGGCTGACTTTCTAGGGTCTTGCTTGGCCATATAAAGTCAGTTTTGAGTCTTTCTGGGTGTCAGGCCTTTGCTCCTCCTCCTCAGGTAGCCTGGAAAGAGAGGGGCTCTTGTAGTAGTTTGTAACTTAGTAGTTTTCATGAGGTTACCCTTTTATGCGAATAGGCTATGGAGGACCCTCGTGTTTTGACCTTATTCATCTTTCGAGGGCCCCTGCTCTGCTTCATTTAGAGCACACTGATAGTCCAGCTGTTCTTCTGGCTTACAGATTTGCACAGAGAGGGGACAGCGATGATGGAAGCCCAAGTGGCACAAATGTGGAAACTCCCTCTGGTGACGACTTCAGGTAAAAACAGCTAAGCCGTAACCATGATGCATGCGCTCTATTTTCTGAGCTTCTCGGGCCTATAGATGTCACTGGGTACCCTGTTTTCACTGGGCTTTCCCAGAGTCAAACTCGGTAGCAATTCTTTCCATCCCCTAGGAATCTCCTCACATCCTCATTGACTCATTCGTTCAAGGCGGGGGCAGATGCAAGTACTGATGCTGCCTGTTTAGAGAGAATTACTCTGTTTCTTGGGTTGGAATACCAGTAATATAATCATTGTTTCAAGATTTAATTTTTTAAATTTTTTTTCAACATTTAATTTAAATTCTTTTCCCCCCTGCCTTTGAATACTTGTTTTGCTTTGTAGTTCTAGCTGCCCTTGAATTGTCTGTACAGCCCAGGCTCAGCTCAAACCCCTCCCCGTCATCCTGGGATCACTAGCCTACACTGCTGCACCCTACGGAAGGAAGGCTCCAGTACCATGCACTGGATCTTAGTCACTAGAATGTTCACCCTAAAACAGCAGGGGATTCTTTTGTTCATTAATGTCTTCCCTATTTTGTTTGTTTGTTTGTTTTTTAAGGTTTTTTGAGACAGAGTCTCGCTTTGTGGTTCAGGCTGGCCCTGAGCTCGGCCTCCAACTCACATCACAGCAGTCCTCCTGCCTCTGCCTCCCAAGTGCGGGATTACAGGCATGAGCCACCATGCCTGGCACTGTGGTTAGTGGTACTGGTTGCTGCTGGCTTTAAGAGACTCTTGAGAAGCCTGGTGTGGTGGCACAGGCCTATCATCCCAGCATTCAGGAGGCTGAGGCTGGAGGATCCTTGGGAATTCAAGGCTGGGGTGGGCTACATCGTGAGTTCAAAGTCATACTACATAGCAAGACCCTGACTCAAAAAACAAAAAAAGACAGAGATTTTGGATTTGGGACCATTCTGTGTATTACGGGTGAATAGACGGGTCCACAGGTCAGGGATGTGTGTCTCATTTATCTAGCCTGTCCTTGGTGGACACCAGTCTACCATCTGAAGTGGAGCCAGAGCTGCGCAGTTTCATTGCTAAGCGTCTCTCAAAGGGAGCAGTCTTTGAAGGGCTGGGTCATGTTGCATCTGTGGAGCTGAGGTAAGTGTAAAAAGTGCTGTGTCTTGAGTATTTCCATGCCAAGTATGGGAGGCAGCGATAAACTCCATAAGGTGATCTCTTTCTAGACTTGCAGAGTTCCGTTTTGTTTTCTGGCAGCCTGAGCTTGGGGCCTCACACGTAGATATTTGTGGGATGAGATTGACTGAATGGTAATGATGCTGGCATCTGAATGTACTTTTGTACTTAGAAGAAAAGATTTAATTCCCCAAACTGATATTGTATACTTAGAGTTTGTAATGTGCTTCATCAATTGTGATGCAGTGCTCCATATAAAGGGGAGATAGAGCAGTACTATTATTTCCATCTTCCAACGAGTAAATCAATTCTGAGATGTTAAATGGGATGCCTTTGGTCACAGGCTAGTGATCCTGCTGGAGTTCAGGCTCAGACACAGGTGTCCTGAGGCCGATTCCAGGTGTCTTCCCAGTACCCTTCTTGACTGTAGCTCACTTCATGACGTTAGCATACAGGTCCTTCATGAGCAGACAGCCGTGCGCCTACAGGAAGGCCGCAGGAGGGACCTGGTCCATCTGCCCGGAGCACCAGTGACTATGAAGGTTCAGTGTGAGGAGAACATTCTTATATTCGTGTACATATGGGTGTATGAGTAAGAGTGAAATCCCACGAAATGCTCACATAATCCAGAAGAATTCAAAGAAGAATGCTCACCTAGTAGTGGCTGCTCTACACGCACACCTCCATGCTGTTATGAATAATGGACGAGCTGTCTGTCTGGCAGTCTCAGAGAGGGGGTGCAGGCCAAGTCCACAAACGAGATGCATTTTACCTTCTTCCATCTTTTCCAGAACTCCAGGTTACCGAGTTGGTTGTTATTACTGCCTTTTCCAACAAGAAAAACTGCTTCCTGAGACCGCTGCAGTGGGCTCTGAACAAAACCCTTCAGAGTTTGTGGTCTGCTTTTTGGGAGGGTCTGAGAAAGGACTCGAGCTATATCCTTTCTGCATCTTCGGGGGGTATCAGGAAGGAGAACAGGGGAGGCAAGTGGAGGAGATCCTATCACCCTCCCCAGGTCTCTCTGCCCTCATACTTGTGCTTCATGCTTGTTTTAATTTATCTGCTTTATCGGAGAGATCTTACACTTCTCATTGAGGGGGGAAAAGCATTGTCTTGCTTATTCATCCTTTATTACTTCCTTAAGAACAAACTTTCAGGCTTGAATTGGACAAGTATATTCAAGGGCTGAAAAATAGCATGAATTGTCAGGTAAGAGGACTGATTTAATTTTATAAGACCAGAATGATTGACGTACCATAACTATACTCCTCAGGCCACATATGTATATGCAAACATACCTCAGTTCTGAAAACTTTACCTTATGAACCAGCAGACTGGTGATTTTTAAGAGAAGTAGGCTCAAAGTGGCACAAGACTGCTTGTGTTGCATGGCACCTCTGGAACGTTCTGTCCATTACAGCAAATTCAACAGTGTGTCATAATGTGTCTTTTGAGGAAGAAGATGCCCTCTCTCTGATGTCTAGAACTGATGGCCCGTGCAGCCTCTGGCACCAGGGACATGCTGTGCAGTGCTATGGCTGTCATTGTTCTTAACTTCAAAGGTCTTAGGAACATTCCATTTTCATTAATTGATCCTTTATGAATTAGATATCCAAATCGACTAATTCATCTGAATGTTTTACAAACCATGCTTTCAGCTTACTGCAGTTAAAGTCATGTCTCTCCTAAGTGTATATTGCCCATTACATGTTCGTAACAGTTCCCTTCCCTTGTTCTGTCCCGACAAGAAGCAGGAAGGACAGTGTAGGAGTGAGCCAGGGATCGGAGTCCAGATGCCACTCTCCTGGACCGGTGATCCCCGCTGGAACTCTAGTCCCAGAGAGAAAGCCAGATGGACTTGTGGTGGCACATATTACATCTAGAGAGGGCTTGAGTGCTTTTCTACAAGTCAGTCCTTCCCTGTGTACATTTGAGTTTGAGTTACACTCCTGTTAAGGTTAAATATGAATTCTTTATATTCCTTCAGCTTTCGAGTGGTCACTTAGTAAACGTGTACTCTGTGTGTACCAGACCCATGTCAGGGGCCAGGAACTGATTAAGAGAGTATCTCTAACACGTGTGCAGTGAACTGGGGTGAGATGGACAGACATATAATTGCCCAGCTCCTCACAATGAATGGGAAAGACATGAATCCTGGGGTTTTTTGGGGGGCCTTTTTTTTTTAGTTAGTGCTGTTACCTTAAAAAAAAAATACCTAGCATGTGCAAGGCTAGCATGAGACTGGGAAGGGTAAGAAAAGGTTAAGCTTACTACGTAAAAGTTTCTATGTATTAAAGCAAATGATATTCCCTCTCCTCAATCTAGGAGAGGGGCCTGGAAACTCACATCAAGTCCTATCTGAGTGACTGGTTTGAGGATGTTGTGTGCCCCATCCAAAGGGTGGTTCTGCTCTTTCAGGAGAAACTCACCTTTCTGCTCCATGCTGTAAGTTTTGCCCAAATAAGAGCATTTCCTTCACTGAGAATCACCTGGGTAGAAGTTAGATTACTTAAAGACATACTCATTTGCTCTGAACATTCCTTTCTTTCCCTTGAATTTTCATGAAAAGTATGCTTGCTGTCAAGGTAGACCACTTTATTTACCTAGACCTAGAAAGTTATATCATTAAAGTAGGATTGAATTGAAAATACCAGCTCAGTCTTCCTAATAAGAGAAGATATTTTAAAATAATTATTTTTTAGCCAGGTATGATGGCATACATCTCTAATCCCAGAATTGAGGAGGCAGAGGCAGGAGAATCAGTCTGACACCAGCCTGGGTTATATACTGAGATCCTGTCTCAAAAAACAAAACAAAGGCTGGGGATGTAGCTCTGGCACCACGCCTACCTTGAAAATGCAAGGTCCTAAGTTTGATCGCCAGTACCAAACAAAACAAAACCGGGCTAGTGCTCAAGTGGAACTGCTCCTGTCTCATAGCGCAAGGTCTTGAGTTTGAGCCCCAGTACTAAAAACAAAACAAAACAAACTGCCCTCAAATTTTTTTTCACTTAAAAAAAAAATCAGTCAGGCTGGTGGTTCCAGCGTCTGCCTGGCAAGCACAAAGACCTGAGTTCAGTCCCTGGTAACCATGTACCACAATGCTGGGCGTGGTGACTCACGCCCACCAGCAGTCAGTACCCCAAACCACTGTGCTGGGTGTGGTGGCTCACGCCTGTAATCCCAGCACTCAGGAGGCAGACGCAGGAGGATCACTGTGAGTTCCAGGCTTGCCTGGTCTACATAGTGAGCTCAGGACAGGCCCGAACTACAAAAATGAAACCCTGACTCAAAAAAAAATAAAATTAGTTAATTGATTTATTTACCTCAAGGAACCAGGGATTGAACTCAGGAACTTGCACTTGCCAGGCAGGCACAGTGCCACTAAGCTATATTCCCAACCCCTTTTTCACTTTTTGAAGTGATCTTGGAAAGCTCCAATTTACAAAACAATTTGAAAAGGAAAACAAAATTCCAAAGTTACTGTAACGGTATAAAAGTCGTAGTAACAAGTGTTGAAGAAGTCGCTGGCCTTTTTTTCCCCTTTACCCTCTTTTTCCCTTTGTCCTTGTCCATGTTACTGCTAGCAACCTGTCATCGTCAATAAATGTAGCTTACTTCCTTGTTCCCCCTCAAAAAGAGGGAAAAAAAAAAAAAAGACCCAAAAGCCTAAGGCCCTGGGGAGCGTGTGGGTGTTGCCCCTCAGCCATGTCTGGGTCTGTAGTTATTGGCAAGGTAACATTTACTCAGGAGGCAATGCCCAGTAAGAAGAAATGGAAGACATGCAGGTGTCAGTCAGGCTTTCTTTTTCTCTCCTAGGCTCTGAGTTATACTCCTGTTGAAGTTAAAGAATCAGATGAAAAAACAAAGAGAGACATCAACAGGTAAAGAATTCTGCTTCGGCAAACGTAGAACCTTTCCTGTTGTGAGCCTGATGATGCGTTTTTTTAACTTCCCATTCCTGGTGCAGAGTGAGTAGATTCCCCTCCTGCCCTTCAGTATTGTGTGTTTGGCAGGTTCCTGAGCGTGGCCAGTCTCGAGGGGCTCATTCACGAGGGCACCATGACGTCCCTGTGCGTGGCCATGTCGGAAGAGCAGCATGAGTCTGTGCTTGTCGACTGCAGCGGCTCCCAGCCCCAGGTCTACAACGCAGGTGAGCTGTGAACTCAGAAGCGACTTCCTGGACCTCCTTGAAGTTCCCTCCTTGTCGTGAGAACAAAACATACCCTGTTTTTCCTGTAATCTTTTGTGGTTATCTTAGATTTGCTGAAAATGGTAATTCTTTTTTTTTTTTTTTTTTTGGTACATTACCAGGGATTGAACTCATGACCTTGGCAGCTAGGTGTACCATTGAGCTAAATCCCCCAGTCCAAAAATAGTAATTCCTGGCCATGTGGTGCCACAAGCCTGTGATTTTAGCACTTGGGAGGCTGAAGCAAGAGGGTTGCTTTGAGTTCAAGGCCAGGCTGGGCTACATAGTGAGTTCAAGGCCAGCCTGAACTACATAGCAAGACTTTGTCTCAAAAAAACAAAAAATAGAAAGAAATATGTGTCCTGTGCTTTGTAGTGTTTCGTTTTCGTTTATTTAGTTTCTCTGAACTATTTTACAGGAAGCAATCGATTTTGTGAGGATTGGATGCAGGCTTTTTTAAATGGTGCTGAAGGGGGTAACCCATTTCTTTTCCGACAAGTTCTGGAAAACTTTAAACTAAAGGTAATGATCTGGCTGTGTGCCAAGGGTCACACACAGTTTTTTGTTTGAGTTTTAAGCAGTACCCAGGACAATAACAAAGCTGCTTTACAGCTCCTGTGTCTCTCAAATGGGACATTTTCAAAAATGGAATGATCAGAAGGCATTCAATTTTTTAGTAGTTTTTGGATACATATAATTTTACTTCCAGTAAATTGGGTTGAGTGCTTGCTTATATTTAAAGGGACATTGAGCTGAACGATTTGTGACACAGAAATGTTTTTTACTTTTTAGGTGAGATTTTGTTCCACCAAGGGCAAAGCATATGATCAGTTAGAATGACAGAAGTATTTAAAATAAAAAGCAAACACCTTAGCAATGTATCCTGAGTTCTCATTTGGGTAGGAGATATTTTTTAAGCTTCCTTATTGTCTCACTAAACACATTTAACTGGATAATCTTTTTCTAGGCCATACAAGACACAAACAATTTGAAGAGATTTATTCGCCAGGCAGAAATGAATCATTATGCTTTGTTTAAATGTTATATGTTCCTAAAAAACTGTGGTAGTGGGGATATCCTTTTGAAGATTGTTAAAGTGGAACATGAAGAAATGCCTGAAGCTAAAAATGTGGTAGCAGTCCTTGAAGAATTCATGAAAGAAACTCTTGCCCAGAGTTTTTGATTATGTTCTGAGATAACTGTGAAGTTGTATATTCAAGCTATGGTATTTAAAATTGCAATTGTATTCATTGTTCATAGGATTACTGTTTAAGATTATTTGAAACATACCAGATTTTTTTTTTTTTTTTTTTTTGAGACAGGGTCTTGCTTTTGTAGTTCAGGCTGTTCCGAACTCAGCCTCAAATTCAGCAATCCTCCTGCCTCTGCCTCCCGAGTGCTGGGATTACAGGTGTGAGCCACCACACCCGGCATTGTTGTATGTGGTTACTAGGGATCAAACCCAGGCTTTTACACTTGCAATGCAGGCACTGGGCTAAACCACTGAGCTAAATCTCTGGCCCCTTTACTAGATTTTTTTTTTGTACTTTTGAATTTTAACTTCATTAAACATAAAAATATGAGAAACATCATCACTGGTCATAGGTAGGTACGTGCAGTAGGAGTTTGAATTTTAGCTGGACCTGATAACTCATCCCAGTGAGGCCAGCACTTAGGCTGAACCAGGAGGATCACATGGAATTTGAGGCCACCCTGAACTAGATAGTGAGATCAAAGCCAGCCGGGACTTCTTGGTGAGACCCTGTCTCAAAACAAAAAGTTTTAATTTTAGTATATTGTTTGTTTCATAGATTCTACACTTGAGGAATTTGTTGCTGAAAAAGGTCAGAGGTGATTTTGTGACTTCTCTCAGCAGGATGCTGCAGTGTTTAACAACTTTCCTTCCCAGAAAAAAAATCATAATTCTTTCTCAACAGATTATAGCTTCTTTTCAAAAATGTCATCTTAGTCTTAGGACAGATTAGCATCTCTACACCATTCCAAAGACAAGATCTGTGCATCCAATGCACGCCTGATGCTTTTTTTTTTTTTTGTCTGACTGGTAGTTGGCATGGATGATGAAGCCAGCTTTTAAGTTGAGATGCAAATAAATCATAGGTGTATTAGAAATTAAATGAACTTTAAAAATAGACACACTACCTTCAAGATAAAACATTCTCTTGGATAGAAAGCTCCTATAGAAGTGGCCTTATCACTTTTCTTCGTCCCTTTGTTCACAGGTATCTGTTTAGAGCTTGTGCCTCCTACATAAATTGTACAAGGAAACCAACATAGAGAATGCAGATCCTCTGTACATGAGTTTCTCACTGATCTTAGCCTTTTGTACATTTGTTACAAGTCTTACATTGTTTTACTCCTAATCGATTCCAAGTGACCTCAACTAGCCATTTGTAATTCTCATGAGAGCCAACTACTGCTACACACATACTTACTTTGCATAGCCCTTTAATAAATTCATTTGAGATTGATTTTTGTTTAAAACACTCGGAGTGCTCCCAGTGCTGCCAGGCTGCTCCGCGGGCCCTGAGGACACTCTTACATGGCCCCAAGTTCACATAGAGTGCTGAGTTCTAACTTAGGGACATGACTCACCAGGACTTTATATTTTCCTTTAACGAGAAATACAATTCAGGATCTTCATAAATGCTTTCAAGCTTTAAAGTTTAATAACCTGGATTATAGGCAGTACAGAAAAAAAAAATTATAGTTTTGAGGGTAGCTGGGAAATCAGTTTTATGACACACACAATCTTTAAATCTGACTTTTTGTAGTATACACTGTGGCCCACTTGGAAAATAATTTGTTTTAAAAAACAAACAAACAGTTTTTTAAACATAGTAATATTAAGATATCAATATTTTGAATCTGGAAAACATAGTTCTCATTTTCAAATTCACAGTGTCATTCAAGTGTCCCTGTTATAAATGACACTTAAAAGCAAATTATTATTACCTGCTTTAATTCATTTACAGATACTGGCAAAGTTTAATGTAGTCTGTGTATATATATTTTGTAACATAGCCTTACTACATAGTTGTAAACAGTAGACTTACTTAAAAAATAAGTCTGACAAATTCTGTATCACTATTGTAAACAATTGTGGAATTGAATATCTTGGTGATCATAAGAAATTTACAGAGCTCAGTCAAAAAATATGTTCTGTATTCAAATTCTAATAAGCTAATATATTGATTTTTAAGTGTTAAAAAGTATTTGTTCAGAAATGAGTATGGTAAGTGCATGCTTATAATCCCAATACTCTGGGAGACAGTAGGAGGACTGCAACTTGGTATCCTTTCGGAGCTATCTAGTGACTTAGCAAAACCATGTTTCAAAATAATTATATTTTTTAAAGGCTTGGAATGTAGCTCAGTGCAAAGGCCTTGGGTCAACCCCAGTACCACAAAAAAAGAAAAAGAAGTCTTCTGTTCGCTATGAAATTAACTTATATATTATTTGTGTGCTCTCCCCTGGAAATGCGTTTTATCATGTATCAAAAATGGTCTGTTTATCTAATTATATTTTGAATAATAAAACTTAGCTTTTAATCAAAGCAGTCATTTTTAGTTAATGAGCTCACTTCCCACACCTGATATGTTTACCACCCCAGTTCGTGGGGAAATTACCCTTGTTACACAGACGGCATGTGGGACAGAAGCAAAACACCCGCTGGATACACCTTTCTGCAGCTTGCAGGAAGCATCAGGAAGGCTGTGAACGCAAGTTGGAACACAGACTTTTCTTCATTGTCCAGGAAACTTACACCTGTGGGGTCCTAGACACGTCACTTCCTTTTCCTCTCGTTATTAATTCACCCAGAAAGCCTGTCCTCTACCATGTGCTTGCTTATACCCAGTGTTAGGCGACATGCTGGCGTCTCAGAGGTGAGAATCAATTAGCAGGACCACATTTTCCTCAGGAAAGCCCGCCGGCTTGAATGAAGGTTTCTGCCGGGAGGTCTGAGAAGGCAACTCTAACTGCCGAGCTGCCTGCTACACAGACTGACTCCTGCGTAGGAGCACCAAGGTGGGGTTCACGCCTGGACACTAGAAATCAGGGGTGACAGAGCAGGAGCCATCAACTGCCCTGGGCTCTTTAAAAACTACTGGGAAGAGGGCTGAGGAAGTGGGGGGCTTCTTCACTCAGCAGATGCCCGAGGTTCATGACTGTCACTGCATGGCCCTGGGCCTAATCCAGGGAGGCGGGCTTTTCAGACACCCTGTACTGTCCACGTTTCCTCCCAACTGAGTGCGTGAACTCTGGAAGCGGATCTCTTGGGTGTGAATCCAGCAATGCCATCTGCTATCAGAAAGTGAGTAAATCTCTAAACTTTTCTCTGTATAAATAGGGGTGTTTATACTCACTTCATAGGTTGTGAAAATGCTTATCCTCATGCCTAGCACATAGTAGGTGCTCACTAAATTGTTTTCACTTCCTATTGTGTCTGTCTGTGTCTGTCTCTGTCTCCTTGGCTTGTTTTTCTGAGCCAAGGTTTCACTTTGTAGTTCAAGGCGTCCTTGAACTCTTAGCAATCCTCCCGCCTTAGCTTCCAGGTGCTGAGATTACTGGCATGCGCCACCACACCTAGCTCCTATTATCCTCTTATTTTTAATTATTATCATATCTTACTAAGATATTATAAGAATGGGAATCTGATAGAAGGAAACTGACATGAAAGAACATCTAGGTCTCTAACCCCAGCACTTGGGAGGCTGAGGCAGGGGTGATCACTGTGAGGTCAAGGCTGGTCTGAACTGCATAGCGAGACCCCGTCCCCAAGCAGAAACAAAAACAAAACCCAAAATACATGGGGAAACAACTCCCACACTGAACTGAACCACAGCACTTTAATCCTCAAATACAGTGGCAAAACTGCACACATACGCCGCCACGGATTTAAATCCCAGCACTCAGGAGGCTGAGGCAAGAGGATCTCTGAGGGTGGAGGGCAGCCTGGGCTACAGTCCGTTCAAGGTCAGCCTGAACCACACACTACACTGAGACTTCCCACAAAGCAGAGGATAAAGACAAGAGTTCCCCGGTGATGGTCCCTCTCCTAGCAGCGTGGGTTTTACGGAGGAAAGGGAGAGTACTCACCAGGATGCTGGCCCAGACGTTCTTGCCGGGATCGAGGGATGAATTTCTTTATTCACGGCCACCCACTTACGAAATTGTCCATGAATGTGCATTTTCATGGGTAGCGCAGTCACAGCTTTCAACACTCACGGGTTCGGTGGTTTAAGAGCCCCTGCACTAGAAAGACTGGCACCGAGCATGATGTCCCATCCGTACTTCACGGTCCCTCGAGCCATCACCACTGTCCCCCCCCCACCCACCCACCCTGGCCCCGCTGCAGAGACGAGCTCCCACGCCAGCCCTTCAGGCCACTTCAGGACACCTATTGGCTTAAAAAAAAAAATCTTTAATGGAATCTGTGCTCAAATAATATGTTACAACAAAAATATACAGAATGTACACAATACAAAAATATTTAGAAACCAACAGTGTGGCTTGTGTTTCTTCTTCTGTTCTTTTTCTGCCCCCCATTGATTCAAGTCCTTGGAGGAGCAGTTCATTGTTGGGCGCCATCTTTAAGGCAGAGGAGAATCGGTGCTTTGCCCTCAGCCATGGGCACAACAGGAATGGCACCGGAAAGGGCTTCCACTGCAGCCACCCATCTGCATTTTCCACAGACGGAATTGGACACTGGAGGAAGATTTAGGTTTGGTCGGTGATCGCTTCCGTAATGTTCTGAGCAAGAATGGCTCTCATGGAAACTGAGAGTCCCTTTCACTAGCAGAAGAGCCTCATTAGGGAGCTTTTCCTAATTAAAAAAAAGGATGATGAATGATGTCATTAAAACAAAATTTCTCCTCTGAAGGCCTGTTTTCCTCAGTTTCTGCAGTTCCTCTCCTAACAAGCAAACGAGTCCATGGCTGATGTGCGGGGGTTCCCAGGTTTTCAGTATCTGTGTCTTGAATGTCTGTCTTGAAAAGCTGACCTGAGGAGTGCGACGCGCCTCTGCTCCCCAGCATCCTGGCTGGCAGCCACAATAGAGAGGGAAATGGGAAGGAGGGCAGGAGGCTGAGGTGGGCGAGTGCTGCTAGGAACGTGGGGGGAGCTCGGAGCAAGGGGACCTGCTGGGAAGGCCAGCAGAGTTTTCTAGGTCCTGCGAAATGACCCTAGTGGCCCTACCCCATGTCCCTGCTTGGGCGTGATGGCTGAGAGAAGGTGATGGGGCGAGTATGGAGCTGGTGACCGGGGTATGAGACTCCCGCCAAGGGTGGAGCTTCCTGCCTCTGTGGTTCTAGTAACACGCTTCCCTCTGGAGGCTTGAAGGAACAGGTGCTGCTCTCCACCTTTTCACACACAAGGGCTCTGTCGGGCACAAGGCAGGGCAAGGAAGTTACCACCCCCTTCCCTCGCCCCTGAGTGAATCCAGCCCCTCTGCCGCCCAGGCCTGGGGGTCTTTGTCCTTCTGGGCTGTTTGGATGGACCAAGGGACTGATGTTTTGTCAAAGGTCAGGCCCTTCGTAGCCACTCGGTACGATTCTGCCGATACAGTTCTGAGTGGTGCCATCCCTGGAAGGGGCAGAGGCAGCTGGTGCCTGCTGGGAGGCAGGCCTCCCTCCAGAACCCGTCCAGGCGCCCTGCACTGCCAGGAAGTGGGCCGAGAGGGGCTGTTTTCTCGGTCTCATTCTCCCACAGGAAGTGGGGGTTGGGGGGACTCGAAAACCTCCAAGCTCCTTCCCAGCTGTGCGCATCTGACTTTGTCTACAGGTTGTCTTCACCTTCACACTCATCCGAGCCCCAGAGAATCTTGTCAGGAGCAAAGTTTCCCACCGGTACCGGAACTCCTTTTGCAATCACTTCCTGTGCCTTACTGACTAAAACGGACACGGAGCCTCCATATTCCTGCCCCGGCTTCTCCTGTACCCTAGAAGGTTTCTTCTAAGAGAGGCAAAGTGAGACATTTTTGGAAAGTAAAAACATCTCGGGGGAAAAAAAAAAAGTAGAAGCAGAACGTGGCTACAAGTTTCCCTTTGACCCCCAGGGGTCCCAGGTAGAGCCTGAGGTCTCCTTTACAATGGACCACTTTCCTGCTCACCTTGATGCTTGGGACAGTGTCTGGAAGTGACAGATGACAGGAAAAAGGGGGCGAGCTTTGCTGCAATCAGGGGCACTCCACCCCTGTGCCACAGCCTATATGGCTTCTCTTCTGGCACCTTCTCTCCTCTGAGACATCCCATGTGCCCGATGTGCCCGCTGCTCCACACACTTCTCTGTAGGCTCCACATGCTGCACACTGTCACACACACACACACACACACACACACACACACACACACACACACACACACACAATCACCAAAACACTGTCTCCATTCCCAAAAGAGAGGCACAAAGTAGGTTCAGGGCAGTGGAAGGGAAAGAAGAAAAGACCCAGGAGCCCCGGCAGGGCGTGGCGGCTGGCCTGTGAGTGTGAGACGGCGGCATCGCGGATGAAAGGCAGAAGAGGTCTGACGCTGGTCCCGTGCCTGTCCGTGGGCGGAAACTGGATGAGGGCCTGGGGCTTGCGGGCCCGAGAAGCCATGTCCTGGCACTCCCCGGCATGCCCGGGAGGTCACTCCTCCCCCTATGCGGCCCTCCTCTCTGCCCAGAGCCCCTGACCCCGAGCTGGGGCAGAAACACCGCCCCGCCTGCCGCTGGGGCTGGCCTGGCGGAGGCCGGCCTGGCAAAGTCACAACAGCCACATCCAGCTCGTCCACCCAGTCTGCCCAACGCCAAACCCAGCGTCTCAGCAGCCCAAAGTCTCCAACCTCTCCCAGCCTCAGCAAGCCGGCAATGGGAAGAAGAGGCAGGAGCCCCCCCATGCTTCTCCCTCCCCCAGCCTCATCTTCAGCCCCTCAGGGAGGTGGAGGCAGCTTCAGGTCCAGAAGGGAGTAGGCAAAGATGTTCCAGAAGACGGCGAACAGCACGAAGATGGTGTACATGGCCACAAAAATCCACCACAGCGACTGGTCCTGCAGTCTCTGCTCGTAGTTCCTCAGGACAACCACGCCCAGAGTGATGCCCACAGCCACGCCACCCAAGTGTGCCACGAAGCTGGGGTGAGGACACGGGGGATAAGCCGACGGGTGGAAACGCAGCCACACAGCCCGCCCGAACTCCATGCTCACTGCAAGGGACGGAGGACAGAGAAGTCACAGGGGGCCCCGGGGGAGTCTGGGCAGAAGCCTGGCTCTCCAGCCTCCCACGAACTCATCCGCTGTCACCAGGCCAAGTCCCACCCATGCACCGAAACGCAGGGATCAAGGAGGCTGATAAAACTCCTCCTAGCACTCACAGGGTCTGGCAATAAACCAGCCAACAATTACATACAGGGACAATTTCATTAAGAGACACTTCTACAGAGAAAGCTGGGTGACGCCCAGACAGTGCGAGGCATGCGGAGGGGGCTCTTTTGTCTGTAGGATCACACAGGCCCCACCTCAGAAGGGTCTCACCACCACCACAAGAGAGTCCAACTTGGCAGCACCACCTCTGGAGTCAATGCTAAGTCCTGGGGACTCAGTTTCCCTGTGGGTCCACCGGCATAAAGCCTCATCTCCTGGGTACTGGGCCGCACGGACAGAGCATTATTAATAACTTCAGGGTGCGCCGTGCGCTTGGCAATCTATCAGGCTCTCTCAGAACCAGCACTGCTGTGGCAGGAAGGAGGGGAAAGGAGGGGACGAGAGCAGAGAGGGAATGGAAATAAACGGCCCTGAGTCTACCTTCACCCCAGCAAGTCAAGACGCCGCCACTTGCTCACTCCTCCTCCATGTGATGGACTTCTCGGGGTGGCCAATCAAATGGAGATGAAGTCTCCCACATTCCTGTAGTGGGGCTGGGGTTTGAGCCCAGAGATGTGGTCTCCTGACAGCTATGCTGACTAATTTCCTAATACCAAAGGAATACTGAAGGACCTTTTTTTGAGACAAGGTCTCGCTTTGTAGCCCAGGCTGGCCTTGAACCTGTGATGATCCTGTCTCCCAAGGGCTGGAATATCAGATGTGCATCACCACACCCAAATGAAGGAATATATTCTTATCCCCATTTTATGGCTGAGGAAACCAAGGCAAAGCTAAGAGCTGGAAAGAAGGTGCTTTCAGGGGCATGCCATCTTATCTGGTAACTATTTAACCCACCGCTGTCTCTCTATTCTAACCCTCAAGGATGCCAGAGTCCACAGGGATGTCGACTTGCCTCTGAACTACCCGACCCTCTGCACCGGACCCTGCAACTCCAAGGATGGCCAACAGAGGGCGGAAGGGAGCAGCCGGGATGGACCTCAGCCTGCTTGGCCCCAGCACACTTCTGTCTGGCCTTGACATATCTGGCAGGTCCCCGCACCAACAAAGTAAGTTTGAAAGACTGGTTCCCAATTCCAAGCCAGCATTTTAGTTTCCACAATGCCTGGATGTGGGTTTTAATAAACAGTGAGACTTCTGCTTCTTTTTTCTTCCTCAAAAACAGACCTAAAAAGGATGGGGATTTAGCTCAGTGATGTCTTGTAAGCACAAGGTCCTAAATTGATTCCCGTACAAAAAACAAACAGACGAAAACAGCACAATCTGAGTACGTACATGCAGGGTACATGCATTCTCACCCCCAACTCTTACCCCGCTGCTGCCCTGGCTCAGGGCCCATGGATTTAAGACTAGAAAGTCTCCGAGATTATTATAGAGAGCTGAGTTAGGCAGAAATATTATAAGTAGTGAGACAGGACTGGGCCCTCAAAGAGCCAGTGCAGAAGACTGGACACATTGGTGGTGTTTTTTGTTTTCTCTGGAACTGGGGATTCAGTTCACCACCTTGTACCTGCCAGGCTGGAGTGGCGCCACTGAGCTATATCTCTGGCCCCCAGAACACACTGGAACCATTGGAGGGGCATCTAAAGAAGATTAAAGTCACAATGGCCAGGTTTACATACTTCCCTAAGGGATATCTGGAAGCTTGAGTTTATTGATATCACCCTTTTGAGATTTCCGTATAAATAAGTCCTTATCTCGTTAGGGTAGACCATCCTCTTACCCACTAAGGCTAAAGACAAGACTAATGCTAAAGGTTATCCACTGAGGTTAACAATGTCATCCGTGTGCTTTGGCTACTATTGGATCAACATTAGCCAAGTGGCTATACTTGTAATCTAATTGGTTGATTATAGTATTTTGGGGAAGTGATTATAGTTTTAACTTGCATGGTATTCATTGTGATTTTGCTATATAAAACTTTCTCAGAGAAGTAGGCTTGTTGACAACACATTTAGGACTCCTCTTGTCTCTTAAGAGCTGTTCCTATTCCTCAATACATTTTCCTACTCTTTTTTTTTTTTTTTTTTAAGATACGGTCTCACTTTTGTAGTTCAGGCTGGCCCTAAGCTCAGCCTCAAACTCACAGCAATCCTCCTGCCTCTGCCTCCTAGATGCTGGGATTATAGGTGTGAGCCACTGCACCTGGCGCTGTGGTATGTGTTTCTGACTGCTGGTGGGCATGAATCTCTACTCCTGACATTGTTGTATGTGGTTATCGGAGATCGAACCCAAGCTCTTGCACTTGCAAGGCAGGTGCTGGAACCACTGAGCTAAATCCCTGCCCCATTTTCCTACTCTTAACTGCCCTTGTTCCTCAGATTTCAACTAAGAAGAACACAAACTCAGCATACCTGGCATCTAGCAAGTACATTTCCCCTCTGTGTCAAGATGAGAGATCCTCTAAGCCTATGTAGGAAACTGAGAACAAGAGGACCCGTCACTAGGTCAGGGCAGACCCATTGTCCTCAAAGCCCACATAGGCTAAGAGCAAAGAACTAGTGAAGCCTCACAGGCAAGACCAGCTTGAGCTCATTTCCCTCCTACCACAGCAGGTGGCCGACCAAGGGCCCTGGCCCAGCTCCATTCAGGGGGTGGGGGGCACTGGCTGCCTCTTAGTTCTGGTTTTATCACCTCTTAGCCAGTTGACCTTGAGCAAGAACTTAATTCCCTGAATTAAACCGAAGATGACATTCCCATCATGGGCAAGTTCTGAGCCCCGAAGGAGAAAATGTGTGTTCTGTCTTCCCACCTCCACCTCTGGCCATCTCATGATAGCCCTGTGGGCGGCCACCCTGCCCAGCCCACTCCCCACACCGCAGCTCCACTGCTTTCATGCACCTCCAGCCTGTCTGTCAGTAACTGCCGTGTGGTGACCCCTCCGGAGACCTCCCAGGCCTTCAGGATGAAGCACGTAGGTTCTCTTCGCCTTTAAAGCCATCATGATTGGACTTCTCTGATGTCGCCAGCTTTTCTCTTGTCACAGTTACACACAACCGCAAACTTCATCAGTCAATTTTGCTCCCCGCCTGCTGGCTACGACTCTTCACCCACCTGTGCCTTTGTTCTTGCTGCCCCTTTGCCCAACATGCCCTCCTGCACCCTGTCTACCTGCCAAATACCTGCTCACATTTAACCCTAAAACTGGGACCCACCATACCCTTTTCGTAAGGCCTCGTGGATTAGTTACATTTTCGTACCTGCTGAAACTGCAGGTTCTAACCTGTGTGTGTGTGTGTGTGCCTGTGAGTGTGTATGTCTGTCTGTGTGTCTGCACACGCACTTTGACAATGTACATATAACCTGGGGAACTGGGTCTCTGACTCTCAGCAGAGGATCTCACAGGAACAACTTTATGGCCCTAAAGGCTGACAAGTTATTTTTTTGGATCTGAGTGCTTTTCTTTCTTCCTTTTTCTGACATTTTTGTTTGCATATTTTATGTCCACAGAGAGAATGAGAAGGCTTAAGAAGCAGTACAGGGACAGGTATTCTCACAACATCTCCACTCTGCTGTTTGGTTTTTTCTTTTTTTTCTGGTACCAGGGATCGAACATGGGCCTTGTGCTTTCAAGGCAGGCGCGGTACCACTCGAGCTAAATCCCCATCTGTACTTTGCTGGATGTTGTGGAGATGCCTCGTTTTTGTTTTCTTGACTAAAAGTGACAGAAAGGCAAAGAATGGACCATCTCTGTGACCCTGGGACCTAGCATCAGGCTTCCCTCCCCGAGGGCCCACCTGTACTCACTACAGATCAAGGCCACAGCCATCCGCAGCAGCTTGAACTGACACTTCATGCCCGACCAGTTCTAGAGAAAAAGGAGAGAATTCCATTAGCTGCGCATGAAGCCGGTGTGGACGAATCACAGGGCACACGGGCAGGACTTCGAGATTTGGGACACTGGTAAATTTACTCCTGTTATAAAAACTCTTGATTTCTACTGACTTAAGCAGAGAACCTGGATCTCGGAAGATGAACATCTCTCTTCGTCTCCATCCCTAGACAGACGTCAGCCCCTACATCCCACGGCTCACGAGAGATGCTGGACTCCACACCAAGCAGTGTCAAAGCAGATCCGTGGGGATGATGAAAGAACTCAAAAATCCTGCCGGTGAGGGCGGGATATGGAAACATGGACCTATCGGCCCAAAGACGAAGCGGTCAAATTCATCGTTATCAGGTGTCCAGTCAATGCCACATTCAGTGCGGATTGCAAGCAGAAGACTCCATGGGTTCAAAACTTCAGAGATATTGGGGCCGGGGAGTTAGCTCAGTGGTTCCGGCGCCTGTCTTGCAAGCGCAAGGGCCTGGGTTCGATTCCCCGGTCACCACATACTATACTGGGTGTGGAGACTCACGCCCAGCAGCAACCAGTACCACATACCACAGTGCCGGGCATGGTGGCTCACGCCTGTAATCCCAGCACTCAGAAGGCAGAGGCAGGAGGATTGCTGTGATGTGAGTTTGAGGCTGAGCTCAGGGTCAGTCTGAACCACAAAGCGAGACCCTGTCTCAAAAAAAAAAAAAAAAAAAAAAAAAAACTTCAGAGATATTTTGAAAGTTCCAATTCTAATAAACAGAACTGTCCCAAGATGGAATGATCCACCCCGGTGGGGGAGGGAGTTGTGAGGTTCCCATCACTGAGGCTGGAGACAGGGACTTCACAGGGCTCAAAGAGAAAGCTCTAGAGGACCAGGATCTCCAAGGGGGGGGGGGGCAGATGGCCTTCCCACAAATCCCTCAGTCCCCTGAGACTTTGAAAATTCTGAAGCTCCAAAGCAGATAGACAGTCTACAATTATTCCCCTTACAAAAGGATTTTTCCCTTCACAAAAGACCTCACCCCAGGGCTCCTTTGAGGAGCACTCCCTCAGCGCGTTCAAAGGCCTAGTCCCTGTGCGCAGATGCGCATGCGCGGGCTGTGGAGCGGTGGGAGACCTCCTGCTCTGGCCTTTCCAGGGGCACACAAGCCTTGGAGAAGGAGCGACCTGGGCAGAGCCCGGGGTCTTTGGTTCCGCTCACCACCCAGTCTGTCCTTGGCTGCCCAGGCCCGCTCCAGGGCCCATCTCGCCTTACTTGGAGGTTACAGAAACTTCCCATTTAAATAATGGCACTGACAATTCTCAAAAGTATTTCCTGCTATTTTTTCAGCTTGTGTCTCCCTGTGATGTCTATCCTTGGGTCCCTTTTTTCCTTCACTCCCTTTTTCTCTCTTTCAAGTGCGTTCTCATTAGGTTGTCCAGGCTAGCCTATAGTTCTGCGTGTGTTTCCCTGGTTATTGAACTCAGGAAGCGCTGAGCTACATCCCTAGCCCTTTTAATTTTGAGACAGGGTCTCACTAAAATTGCCCCAGCTGGCCCTGAACCTGCCACCTTCCTGCCCCAGCTTCCTCAGTAGCAGGGATGATAACTATGCACATGATCTGAGATCAGTCTTAAACAATATGATGCACATTCTTGGTCTGGTACAGCCATCCGCCCGGTGGCTCAGAATCCCTTTTTCTCTTGTATCTTCAGCTGTGCATCTGAGATAGCAATGCCACCTCATCAGGTAATTGTGCAGATGAATTAACATGCGTCAAGCACTGATTTCTGGCATATTGTGCATACTGTACAAATGTCTAGACCTAAGGCGAAGGTGCTAAGTTTGTCCTGCAGAGTGGCTTTTTAAATATTCAGGTCTCGAATGCCCTTGGACAGAGCCAGGAGCTCCTGTCTTGCCAGAGCTGTTCTCAGGCAATTCCTACCCCACCTTCACTGCAGTTGCCAAGCTGATCCAGTCTGACCTCTGCACAGTGCTTTAGGGTACAAGAAACCCAGGATCCTGGGCTGGGGATTCCATTCAGTGGTTCTGGCACCTGCTTTGCAAGCACAAGGTCCAGCGTTCAATCCTCAATATCCAAAAAAGAAGAAAGGAAGAAAGAGAGAGAGAGACCCAGAGTCCAAGGCTCCCATGCAGCACCATGGCTCCAAACCCAGGGTCACAGTCCATCTGCTCAGCTGGCCCCAGGGCGAAGTGAATGCTGGCCAAGACACCCTTGTCTAGCAACTGAGGGGTTAAAGAGTCCCCCTTTCCACCAGCTGCCTTATTTTCCCGATCCATTATTCCCTCCAATAAAATAAGTGCAGTGAAACACCAGGAGACAAGGGGGAAAAAAATCTCACATCCAGCTGGCACTGCTGTAGCTATAAATGTGGAAAGGCCTGCAGGCCCCCGGGGACTGCGAAGCTTTCTCAGGCCTTTTAATTTCTTTCTCTCCCAGAGCCTTGCAGGGTGAGACAGTAACTCAGCCATGGCAAACAAGTCTCGTAGGCAGCCCGCTGCCCCAAACAGTTAGGAGCCCAGGGGCCGGGGGTGGGGTGAAGCCCGGTGGCAGGAGAGCTGGCCCAGCCTGCACGTGGTCTCTGAGTTCTGCTCTCAGGGGCCGCAGTGGGGCAACGCGTGGAAATCCAGGCAGAGTGTCTGCTCTGGCAGAGTTTTCCAATCACCGCTAGAAACTGTTGGTCAAATGACAGAGAAAACCCAGTGCAGGACATGAAAGCACGCCATGGCTAAAGCAGGAACTGTTTCTCTGTCCTACAAAAGGGTTTCCCTTTAAACCTTGTAGGTCTTTTGTACCTTTTCAGACAACTATCTTCCCTTGTGCTTTAATAATATAGTCCAATTTGCAAAAATTCAGATCTCAAATATTTCAGGAAGATGTCCAACACACAGACCAAATATAAATAAATATCTTGTATGTTTGAAAATGCAGCCTGATGTGGTGGCTTGTGTCTGTAATCTCAGCACTCTGGGAAGCTGAGACAGGAGGATTGGAAATTCTAACCTGGTTCAAGCAATTTAGCAAAATCCTAACTCAAAATGAAAGATTAAAAAAAAAGTGTTAGGTAATTTTGGATTGCAGTGTGAAGACCCTGGATTTAATCTCCAGTATTGTGGAACATACAGACAAACAACTCCAGACTATGAGCCCCAGCAGAAGGGAATCAGTAAATCATTCAGTTAACTGGATATGGAGATGATTATTTTTATTTATTTATTTATTTTTCTTTTTTCAGGCTGGTCCTGAACGCAGCCTCAAACTCATAGCAATCCTCCTGCCTGAGTGCTGGGATTACAGGCCTGAGCCACCACGCCCAGCACTGTGGTATGTGGTACTGATGGCTGGTGGGGATGAGTCATCATGTCCAGCATTGCAGTACGTGGTTACCAGGGACTGAACTAGGGACTTGCATTTGCAAGGCAGATGTTGGAACCACTGAGCTAAATCCCCAGCCCAGGCTGGCAATTTTTGATTTTCCTGCCTCAGCCTTCTAAGTAGCTGGGTTTACAACTGTATACCAAGAGTCCGTCTTTTAGGTCTTCCCCCCAGCCGCCTTGTGCAGATGGGGCTCCGCCTGTGGGTACCAGACCCCAGAGGCTGACAGTGAAGACACACAGCCACCACACAGTGACTCTGCTACTCAAATCCAGACTTCTGACTCACGTCCATGCCTCTTCCGCCTCCTGCCCTGATGAGGTACTCCATGGTCCATAAGGACACACCCTCCAAACCTTCGTTTTGGAACAAGAAACAGTAGTGTATCTATGAAGGTAAAATATGAGTTTACCAATATTTCAATGCTCCTGGGA
This sequence comes from Petromus typicus, assembly GCA_004026965.1. Taxonomy (NCBI): domain Eukaryota; kingdom Metazoa; phylum Chordata; class Mammalia; order Rodentia; family Petromuridae; genus Petromus; species Petromus typicus. The sequence goes on along the minus strand of PVIR01026194.1, from coordinate 764 downwards.
CACAGAAATGGTCATGTCACATGGGTCGGTCCAGTGTATCCCTCACAATTTGGGTAAAGATGCCACTCAGTAAAGTGGCAAAGTGACTTTGCTAGCAAGAAAACTAACATTTCCTTTGCCATGGGTAGGGACTACATGACTTTCTAGAGAAGGCTTCGCCCACGTCATGTTCTGGGAATTGAATGCTCCCCGCTGGCTGGGAGAGCCACTTGCTTCTGAGACTGCCCGTAGTCACAGCCACAGGCCACGGGTCACTTGCCACCAAGCAGTGTTAACTGGAAACCGAACAGCCCTCACTCCTCCCGGGACGCAGGCCCCGCTTTGGTCCTCTGGAGTCTGCGGGGACACTGGCGCTGCCTCCCATGAGGTGAGGAGGGACGACTTTGTGAAATCCTACTCGCTTCTTCTTCAGTTGTGCCCCCCCGGCCACACCCTGCGGGGGCTGCAGGGGAAGGTCAGTGGTACTTTCCTCCCTACTGAGAGGAAGTGGGGCAGGGGGAGGGGGAGTGGAGGAGGCAGAATTCAGAGAAAAGCTGTGTCTGGGGAAAGATGTGGCACTGATATGGTGACCCATTTAAAAGGGCCATGTGAGGCAGCGCGTGTTCTCAGGTCTCGCCGTGTGTGTGTGTGTGTGTGTGTGTGTGTGTGTAGTGCCGCACATGAACACACGCTTGATTTGTGCATGGTATGTGCATGAACACATTCGTGTGTGTGTGTGTGCGTGTATGTGTGTGTAGTGCCATGCATGGACACACACTTGATTT
>PVIR01026193.1:0-14256 GCA_004026965.1 Petromus typicus | reverse complement strand
TTTCTGTGATTTCTTTTGCCATTGATTTCTGGTTACACTGTACTATGATCTAACAATATCCATGAGATAATTTTGATTTTTTTTTTTTTTTGTACTAGGGATCGAACTCAGGATCTTGCACTTTCGAGGCTGGCTTCCAAACAACTCCGCTAAATCCCCAGCCCTTTATTTATTTATTTATTTATTTAGAGACAGGGTCTTGCTTAGTAGTTTAGGTTGGCCCTGAGCTCACTATGTAGCCCAGGCTAGCCTCAAACTCACAATAATCCTCTTGCTTCTGCCTCCTGAGTGCTGGGGTTGTAGACATGAGCCACCACACCTGGCGTTGTGGTATGTGGTACCAGGGATCGAACTTGGGACCTTTCACTTGCCATACAGATGCTGGAACCACTGAGCTAAATCCTAGGTCCCTAGTTTTTATTCTTTTACATTTACTTAAACATATTTTCAGGGCTAGTATGTGGTCTGCTTTGCAGAATGTGCCATATGTTGCAGAGATGAATGTATATTCTGTCATTCAGTGGACTAACCTGTAGATATCTATTAAGCTCATTAGTTCAAAAGTTTGGTTCTACTGTGTTCTTTGTTGACTTCATATTGACTTCATCTTGTCTGTTTGTGATAGTGGATATTGAAGTCCCCAGTTATAATTGTGTTAGTGTTCACCAGATTTATTTTATGTCCAGTTTTTAAAAAAATTGTATTTATTGGTATATTATGAATAAATATGATAATCACATTCAACATTAAGAGTTTGTACCAGAATATGGCATGACTTAATTCTCATTTTTTCCCTTTTCCCCCCGCCGTGCATCCCCCTGCTCCCTAGATACACAATCTTTGTTTTCTTTTATCTTTATTATTACCACATTCATTTTCCCCTCATTATTTACCCTTACACTCTTTCCTTTAAATATTTTCCACTTTGCAATATCAACTAAACATACAACTCATTTACAACTTCATATTCTCATACCAAAGAAAAGATATGATATTTACACATCTGTGACCTGTTAGTTTCGTTTATGAGGATGTCCTCAAGGTACATCTATTTGAGTATGAATGATTCAATCTTATCATTTTTAATGGCAGAGTAATACTCCATTCTGTAAAAGAACCACATCTTCTTTATCCAGTCTCCAATTGATGGACATTTGGGTTGTTTCCAAGACTTACCAATCACAAACTGAGCTGCTATAAACACAGGTGCACATATGTCACTGTGAAATGACTCTTTTAATTCGTTTGTGTATATGCCTAGCAGAGCGATGGCCGGGTCAAATGGGACCTCCAATCCTAGTTATTTGAGGAATCTCCACAGAGCTCGTACGAGTCTACATTCCCACTAGCAGTGGAGAAAGGTTCCCTTTTCTCTGTAGCCTCACCAACATTTGTTGCTGGCTAATTCTCAGGTTTGTTACTTTGCCAGTGCCATGCAGTTTTTATCATGGTGGCTTTATAGTATAGTTTCAGGCTCGGGGTTGTAATATCCCCCACCATGTCCCTGTTGCTTAGAATTGCTTTTGCTATTCTAGGTCTTTGGTTCCAGATGAAAGTTTGAATTTTTTTCTCTAGATCTATGAAATATGCTGTTGGAATTTCAATCAGGATTGCGTTGAATCTGTATAGTAGTTTGGGGAGTATAGCCATTTTGACGATATTGGTCTTCCTACCCAGGAGCAAGGTATGTCTTTCCATTTTCAGATACCATCTTCTATCTCCTTTTTCAGAGTGCTATAGTTTTAAGAGTAGAGGTCTTTCACCTCCTTTGTTAGATTGATTCCTTGGGGTTTTTTTTGGGGGGGTTGCTATTGTGAAAGGGGCTTACTCCCCATTTTCTATCTCAGTGGGTCTACTGTTTGTGTATACAAAGGCTATTGATTTTTGAACATTGACCTTGTATCCAGCTATACAACTAAATTCAGCAATTAGGTTCAGCAGGTTTTTAATTGAGTTTTTAGGATCCTGTAGATAAGAGTATCATGTCATCAGCAAATAATGACAACTTAACTTCTTCCTTTCCTATTTTTATTCCCTTTATTTCATTTTCTTGCCTAATTGCCGTGGCTGATATTTCCAGAACTATATTGAGCAGAAGTGATGAGAGAGGACATCCTTGTCTTGTTCCTGATCTTAGTGTGAAAGGTTTCAGTTTTTGAGCATTTAATATGAAGCTGGCTGATGGTTTCTCATAAATAGCTTTTATTAGTTTGAGATAGAGACCATCTATTCCAATCTTCTGTAGGGTTTTGAACATAAATGGGTGTTGTATTTTGTCAAATGCTTTTTCTGCATCAATTGAGATGACCATATGGTTTTTGTCCTTGAGTCTGTTAATATAGTATATAACATTTCCAAAGGTTTTTTAACGGAGTTGGGCATTGCACTGTTTTTTACATATATATTTATAATTGTCACTTCTTCCTATTGAATTGTTCCCTTAACCAAAGTGTAGTGACCTACCTTCTTTGCCTCTTCTGATCACTTTTGGCTTGAAATTATCTTATATGAAATTAGAATAGCTACTCCTACTTTTTTCCAGGTTCCCATTGCATGGAATAGTTTTCCATCCTTTGGTTTTAATGTGTGTATTTCTTTTTGTATTAAATGTGAGGTTTTTGAATTCAGATTTTTATTGGTACATTATATATACACATCATCATCACATTCAACATTGAGAATTTGTACTACTATATGACACAATTTAATTCTCATTTTTTCCCATTCCCCTACCCACTCTACAACCCTCCACCTCCTATATATATAGGCTTTGTTTCCTTTTTTAAAATTACCATCACATTAGTTTTCTCCTCATTACTTACCCCATTCCCTATTTTAAATATTTTCTATTTGCATCTTCATTTTCTCATACCAGAGAAAAAATACGATATTTACACCTCTGTGACCTATTTATTCCACTTATGAGGATATCCTCAAGTTATATCCATTTGAGTATAAATGACTCAATGTTATAATTTTTATGGCAGAGTAATACTTCATTCTATAAAAGAACCAGATCTTCTTTATCCAGGCTGCAGTTGATGGACATTTTGGTTGTTTTTATATACTGTATATCACTGGATGTCTTTATCTGTTCGGCCAGTATGAATCTTTGATGGAGGAATTGAAACCATTTACATTGAGAGTAATTACTGAAAGATATTGACCTATTTCTATCATTGCATTATTTTCCTATTGCTAATTTCTTTCTTTTTTTTTTTTATACATTTATTTTTTTATTTTTATTTATTTTTTTTTTTGAGACAGAATCTCACTTTGTAGTTCAGGCTAACCCTGAGCTCAGCCTCAAACTCTCATCGCAGCAATCCTCCTGCCTCTGCCTCCTGAGTGCTAGGATTACAGGTGTGAGCCACCATCTCTGGTACTATGGTATGTGGCACTGGTTGCTGCTGAGCATGAGTCTCCACGCCCAGTATTTTATGTGGTTACTGGGGGATTGAACCCGGGCCCTTGTGCTTGCAAGACAGGCGCCGGAACCACTGAGCTAACATCCCTGGTCCCCCTATTGCTAATTTCTCCCCCCCTCCTTACCCTTTCTGTTTCACTGCTCACTCTTGTGTAGTCATTCTATGAGATTTCTCAAGATTGATTGTTTTGTTATCTCTTCTAGGATATTTCTGAGAATTTTTTGTAGTTGTGGTTTGGTGGTCATGGACTTGGTGGGAGAGGGGGAGTTTGAGACAGGCTCTTGCCATTTACTTTAGGATCACTTTGTTGATTCACTTTGTTCCCCAGACTGGCTTGGCACTCACAGCAGTCCTGCCTCAGCCTTCTGAGTACTGGGATTATAGAGGTGTGCATGTGCCACAATGCACAGCTCAAGTCATGATTTTTTTTCCCCTAGTACCAGGAATCAAACTCCGGACCTTGGGATTATCACACAGGCAATGTGCCACTGAGCTCAATCTCTGGCCCGTGGTCATAAATTTTTTAAGTGCTCTTTGTCATGAAAATACCTGTCTTCTTTATCAATTTTTAAAGAAAGTTTATCGGGATATATTACGGGAAACTGGGGAAGGAGAGAACTAGAACTTGTGCATCAAGTTTTAGTCTTCTGTGAGTCGATGGCACATGGTGAAACAATTAATAATTAGGCAGAAATGAGACAGAGAAGCTGAGCTTGGGCCTGATCCAAGCTACTCTGGGCAGCAAGACCCCCTGACCCCAGCCTGCCATACCTTTTATTATATACTTTTCAAAAGACCCTGAAAGGCAGGGAGACACCAACAATAGTCCTAGAAAAGTTATGTAGATGAAGACCCTTTAGGGCAAGGCAGATGTCAGTAAGTCCTTGAGAAGTTATGCAGATCCAGTGCAGTTCTTCCCTGAAGCATCACCGCACATAGGACCCTGAAGTCCCTGTTGCTACCTGAGGTGAAGAAAGGAGTTAAGTCCAAAGTCCATCTGCAGGCTGGAATGCCTAGTCAGTTTTGACCCTGCAATTATTTCTCCCAAACAGAATTGTTCCCAACAGATATATGTCTGGATTGGAAGTTGTTATCTTTTAATTTTTGAAATACTTCATTCCAAGCTGTCCTGGTCCTTAAGGTTTGCGCTGAGAACTGTGCCTTATTTCGAGTAGGTTCTTATTTATAAGTCATTCATATCCAGGTTTTTTGAGAAACCTCTGTACTGATTTCCATAGTGATTATATCAGTATCCCCACCACCACCACTCCTCTCTTACCAGGGATCAAACTCTGAACCTTGTGCTTGTGCGGCTGGTGAGGTGCCACTGAACTAGATCACTTGTTCAATTATTCCTTTTCTTTATAGCTTTTAAGATTCTGTCTTTGTGTTGGACTTCTGGTATTTGGACTATGATGTGAAGTGGAGAGGGTTTCTGTATGCCTTACTTATCAGTATGTATAACTCCTTTCCAAAATTTGGAAAGATTTCTATTATTTGTAAACTAGTAAACATGTAAATGCCTTTTGTGTTGTCCTCTTACTTTGTACTAATTTCAGTTAATCTTAGATTAGTCTTTTTGTCATTTAGCAGATATTGAATCCATTTTCATGTTTTGTTTTTAGTATATGTGCTGCCGAAGCGAGCACCATGTTTTCTTGTTTTTAAGGTATTTCTGAGTAATTATTTTGATAGCATCCCTGTCTTCTAATTCTGATGTTATTCTGTCCTCATATTGGTCACTTCTACTGCTTAAACCTCAAAATAATTTTTTGTTTTGTGGTACTATAGACTGAACTTGGAACCTTGCACTCGTTAGGCAGGCACAGCACCACTCATCTACATCCTCAGTCCTCGATGTAATTGTTAATCTATGGATTTCTGTTTGGAAGCTTTTCATGGGCTCTAGTTCTTTACTAACCTGGTCATTTTTGTTTTGTGGTTTTTGTTGTTGTTTTGTTATTTTTGGTTTGTTTTTGAGATAGTGTAGTTCAGTCTGGCCTTGAACTTACTATGCATGCAGCAAGGGTTGGCCTCAAACTCACAGTGATTCTCCTGCCTCAGCATCCTAAGTGCTAGGATTGAATGTGTGTGCCACATACCTCACTCAGGTTTTGTGCCATTTTGTTTAGCTCATCCAGCTTTCATTGTCCTCTGTAAGATCTCTGATTGTTTTGCTCGTTAACTCCATTATCTTATTAGTTATATTTTCTGTGGGCCTGCCTAGCATCTCCTTGAACTGTTTTGTTTTTAGTAGTACATATTTTCCATAAGTGATCACCTTCATCATAAGGAATGTGTACCTGTTATAGCATCTCTGTAATTCTTTTTATTCCCATTCTCTTAACCTTCTTTCTGTCCATTTTCCCCTCCTTATTTGCAAAAGCTTTGTTTCCATTTTCCCCCCTTCCATTATATTTTTAAGATCTCCTTTCCTTTTCTTCTCTTCTTTGTTTCCTTCTCTTGTTACCCTTCCCATTTAAACATGTTCTTCCTCCTTCCCAAAATCTATCCTCCTCCTTTTTTCTTATTTCCTTTGAGTTTCTCACATAAGAGAAACAATATTTATACTTTGTGTTTGTTTTATTTGACTTGACGTTATGGTCTGGAAGTGCATCCATTTCCCTAAAAATGATTCAAGTTTATACTTCTTTATGACAGAGTAGTACTTCACTGTATATACATACCACATGTTTTATTCATTTTTGATGGACATATGGGCTGTTTCCAAGATTTACTGTACTGCTATAAACATAGGTATGTATATATTACTGTGGATTGGTGCTTTTAACTCTTTCAGGAAGATAAGAAGGAGCACAGCTGTGTCAAATAGAATCTCTAGTTTTAGTTTTTCGAGAAACCTCCATACTGATTTTCATAGTGGTTGTACCAATTTTCACTTCCACCAACAACAGAGAAGGGTTCATTTTTTCCCCATAGCCTTACCTGTATTTATTATTACTTGATTTCTTGATGACAGCCATTTTGTCTGGAGTGAGATGGAATCTCACTGTTTTAATTTCCATTTCTTGAATGACCACTGATGTTGAATATTTTTTTCATGTGCAGTGATATCTCAGTTCACAAATACTTTTGTTTGTGAACAATTTGGTGGCAGATTTTTGTGGTGCAAAATTGTGTGGGAGTTTTTTGGAGAATTTTTTTGTTCTCTTCTCATTTGTTGAGTATTGCTATATTTTAGATGTACATTAAAGTCACATTGAACATTTTATAAATTTGTACCTGTACATGGTATATATCTTGACTCATTTTTTTCAGGTTCTTCTGCTCTCCCTGCCAACCCCCCCCCATATACATAACTTTGCTGCCATTTTTTTTTATTTTTACTATCTGATTTTTTCTTTCCCCTCTTTACTTTTCCCTCCCTTCCTTTCCCCTTTCCCTTTGAATATTTTTTTCCCTGTTTCCCAAGATCTATCGTATATTCTGGACCTCGTTTACACCTTAAATTTCTCAGAGAAATGATGTATAGCAAAATTTTGGTTTTGTTTCCTATTTTTAAGAAGTCTTTCATTTGATGATCACCAAGTGCAACCCCATCTTTGGTATCTCATATTCTATCTTCACATTGATTGATTCTGCTACATCTACTTTCAATAGAATTTTTAAACTACTACATATCAGTTTGAATCCATTTTATGGTATCAGCTTTTTTCTATATTGAGCATTCATGATTTTCTTGTCTTTTCTAAGAACCTCTATTTTTTAAATCTGTTTTTTACTTTACTTCCACTAAGCACTTCATTATAGTTATCATCTCTTTAATTATCTGTGTCATTATTTATGTTTTGATTTTCTCAAAAGAGTTACTCATCTCTTTTGATACTTCTGCTCCTACCGTTTCAGAAAGTTCAACTGGGTGTCTTTTGGTTTCTCTTACCACACTGTCTTCTGGATTTGCCTTAGGAAGGTTAGGGATATTAAGTTGCATCTTGCTTCTGTATTTTCTCATTTTCTATTTTGTTGTTGTTGTTGAATTGTTTTCTGCATTGAGGCTTATAAATTGCTTATAATAGGTAGCTGTAATGCTAATATCAAAATGTCCTACGGAAATCACTAGTTTTTTTTTTTTCTTTTTCCATTGATTTTTCTCATTTATTAAGTTTATTGGTACATTTTAGATGTACATTGTGGTCACATTCAACATTATAAAGTTGTACCTGTACATGATAAGTCTCGATTCTCATTTGAAATGACTAATTTTCAATAATACCTTCTTGGTATAGCTGGCTTTTGACCTTTGAGTCTATCACAGGATCTTGCCTCTTCTGTTTATGAGGGATGAAAGGTTGAAGCCTGTTTGTCCTAGCACCCAGTTCTTTGATACTAGGCAGTAGTACTGCTTATGACCCATAGACAATCTAGGTGTCGGCATACAAGGAAGATCAAGTGATCACAACTATGTTACTTAAAGTTTTATAGTCAGTAACAATAACAATAAACATAGACTGGAAAATGACAAACTGTGAAGGCTAATAATTTGCCATCTTTAACCTTAGGGGAGTATAAGACTTATAGTAATATAGGGCCAGGAACTCAGTGGCATCACCACCTGCCTTGTAAGCACAAGGTCATGAGTTCTATTCTCAGTAACACAAAACAAAGATTAATAATTATATGACAAAATATAAGAAATCAGAAAATTATATACAGTAAATATTCATTCGGTAGAACAATTTGAGGGAGACAGTTTAAAAGAAAGAAGAGAAATGAAAGAAAAAACATTAGAAGCAAGGCTAAAGGTTACCCAAGCCTCAGGATTCTAATGAAGAAGATAGAAAGGAAAGGGGAAGAAAACAAAAGCAAGAACAAAACAAAAATTAAAAATATTTTTCACACACACACAAAGCATATTGAAGCAATCAAAAGGAAAAACCAAACAAAACTTTAAAAAAAAAAAAAAGACCAAAACAAAGGGAAAAAAAAAGAGGAGATTCTCTATGATTTCTCTGTGACTATTATAAATTATTCAGGTCTAGAGTTTTGTATTAGTGTCTAGGTAAAGGTGTGACTGTTCTCACTGGTAGACAAGAGGCAATCAAATCCTAGATCCCATGCTGAATAATCCCAACAAGCCGGCAGTAGCGATTCCAGCTGGACCTGGCCTCTGTTCATGGAGTTAGTTTGTAACCTTGAGTAACCTTTAGCTTTGCATCTAATGTTTTTTCTTTCATTTCTCTATATTTTCTCTTGTTTCTTTTAAATTCTCTCTCGGGCCAGGGAGTTAGCTCAGTGGTTCCGGCGCCTGTCTTGCAAGCGCAAGGGCCCGGGTTCGATTCCCGGTAACCACATACCATACTGGGAGTGGAGACTTACACTCAGCAGCAACCAGTACCCCATACCACAGTGCCAGGCATGGTGGCTCATGCCTGTAATCCCAGCACTCAGGAGGCAGAGGCAGGAGGATTGCTGTGATGTGAGTTTGAGGCTGAGCTCAGGGCCAGCCTGAACCACAAAGCAAGACCCTGTCTCAAAAAACCTAAAAAAAAATTAAATTAAAAAAATAAAGAAATAAATTCTCTCTCTCAAGTTGTTCTATTGAGTGAATATTTACTGTATATAATTTTCTGAATGTCTCTAGCTGGTCTGACCAGGGCTTCTTGTCCTGGTCTGACCACGGACATCTACTGTGGCTATCCCTCCCCCAGCCACTGTTGGAGTTTAATTCTGGAGCCTTGAGATAAAAACCATTCTATAACTGGTAGAAGTCTCAGATTCAGTTGATTCTGCCTTAAAATGGCATCTGACCAGGCACTTTCCAGGGTATATGACAAGCACTTGACCTGAGTCACCAGCTGTTGTAATGCACAGCATCTACTGGTCCTTTCCACTGGTGCATTTTTCCTCAAATGTCTGTAGAGTAGCTTACTTTCACTGTATCTTTCTAGCTTCAATCCTCCTTCCTCTGTCCGTGAGATGAGCTGAGTAGAAAGTGCAGATTGTTCCATCGTTTTTTCTGAGTTGTGGCTGACTCTTCAATTTCTCTGTAGGCCCCAGTTTTCCCTTCAGATTCTTCTTGCTTTTCAGAAACGTACTTCCCACCTTCTCTTACCCAAACTGTTATTTCTAGTGCCTTGATCTGAAAACCCTGGTTAACTTTTCAAATAATTTGACAGTGTGGCTTTTGCTTTCCCCATCAGAATGACATGGATCAGATTTGGGAGTTTTGTTTCCTTGTGTTCTCATGTTTCTTTTGTTTCACTAATTAATTAATTTTAGTGTGTCATGTAAGTAAATTAATTAATTTAGTTGAGTGTCATGTATAACATTAACACCTTGTTGGTATTATGTAGATCTCTTGGCTTTTATCAGACAAAGTCTTACTATATAGACAAGGTCTCGCTATGTAGCCCAAGTTGGTCTCAAACTTGTGATTCTCTTTTCGCAGCTTTTCAAGTGTCACCATACCCAGCTGGAGATCTCTTTAGTCAATCTTCTTTTCGATGTAAGGCTGAATGTATTCCTTTGCTTCTGCCACAAAATCCAACCACCTTTGTTAATTTGAGAGGGGAGATTGTAATGTATTGGCCTAGATCCCAGTTCTCTGGGAATGGACCACTATATTATTAATCTCACAAAGATAATTGGGTCTTGGGACACAAGCAAACCTGTTAATAGCAACAGCTACAAAACCCTGCTAATACCAAGTAAATCAGCAACAGTTGTCCAAGACAAAATGGATACATAAGAACTGTCAACATACTGCCCTTAACATTAAAAAAGGAGTCTACACTCATGATATATACCTTTAGACAACCAATTATTGATACCGCAAATATCTACTAAATACAGTAAGTATACCTTCATTAATGAAAGAAATTAAGAATAGTAGGAAGGGGGATTTAGCTCACTGGTGCCTACCTTGCAAGTGCAAGGGATTGGGTTCATCCCTGGTAACTACATACAATAGTGCTGGGTGTGGAGACTCATGTCCGCTAGCAATCAGAACCACATACCACAGTGCCGGGCGTGGTGGCTCACGCCTGTAATCCCAGCATTTGAGTGGCAGAGGCAGGAAGATTGCTGTATATTCAAGGCTGAGTTTAGGGCCAGCCTAAACTGCAAAAACTACAAAAGCGAGACCCTGTCTCAAAAAAAAAGAAAAGAAAGAAAGAAATTAAGAATAGTAATGTAGAGTTAATCACCTAAAGAGTAATAAAGCTTAATGGTTATAATACTAAAGATGTGGGGTATTTGGAAAGAGACTACCAAAGAAAATATGAAAAATTAAACAGTTAAAGAGAGAAAAATGAAACACAGGATCTAATATGTAGGATATTTATAGAATTTGTTAATGGTAACAAAAAATCCAACAAGAAAAAGAAGATAAAAGAAAAATGGAAGAAAATATAAAAAATGAAAATGAAGGAAAGGAAATTTTTTTTTTTGAGACAGGGTCTCGCTTTGTGGTTTAGGCTGGCCCTGAGCTCAGCCTCAAACTTACATCACAGCAATCCTCCTGCCTCTGCCTCCCGAGTGTTGGGATTACAGGCGTGAGCCACCACGCCTGGCAGTGTGCTATGTGGTACTGACTGCTGCTGGGTTGAGTCTCCTCCACGCCCAGTGTTGTTATGGTTACCGGGGATCAAACCCAGGCCCTTGCGCTTGCAAGACAGGCACTGGAACCACTGAGCTATATCCCCGGCCCGGAAGGAAATTTTTAAAAAATAAGAATAAGAATGAAAAGAGAAAATCAGCCCAAAATCAGAAGAAATAAATTTCTTCCTCTGTTTCTGAGTGAGTGGTTTCCTTGTAGGATTTCCAGTTTTGGAATACAGGAAGTCTTGTATTTCTTCATCTGGCCTTACAGATTATGAGTCTGTGAAGTTCACTGCATGTTCCAAAGGCCCCTCTATTTGCTGTAGGCCAGTAATGGCAAACCTTTTAGAACATCCAGTGATACAAACAGCTCATTGGGACTTGTATGCATTAGGTCACCACCAGTGCTGCGCTAGATTATGGCAGTGTCCACACCAACATACATTCTTGCTCTTAAATTGGTAAATAACAAAGTCAGTCTGACCTCAGTTCTGAAAGTGTTCCAAGTGCTTAATACCAGTAAGCATTTTCAAGCTCAGCTGTTTATGAGTACAACTCAAGCTTTGCTGCCTGGGCCTGGCAACTCACCATGTTAGTGTGGGACCTTGTCTTTCCCTGTCTGAGTTTAAACTTCTCTGAGAATCTCTTTCTAGCCCACTCTCTGTCCATAGCTGTCTCCTGTGGCTATCTCTGATCTTGTCACTGGAAACCCTGAAATGAAGTTGTTTTAGTTTGCCAGAGTCCCAGACTTAAATTGTTAATCCCTTGCTGAAATAGCACCTGATGGAGCACTCTCTGGTGATATGGTGGTTCCTGCCTTTGAATCCTTCTCCAGTTTCCTGCCACATGGAAAGAGTCCCCTCAGAGCAAAACCGCAGGGTGTTTTTGCTGTTCTCAAAGGCCATGGGGTCTATTGCCCTTCCTACTTGGATCTCCCAGCCCTGGGCATTTAACTTCTAAGATAACCCATTCTCCTAGTGAGGCATGGGAGCTGGGGAGAGAATCCACCATATTTACTGATTTTTCTCTGTATTGTGGACCATCTTTCCAACTTCACCATATTTCTAATTTTTTCTGCCAATTCCATCCCAATTCAGTGTTCTGCTTCTATTTTTTTTATTTGACAAGTTGTTATTTTCCAGTGTCTGAATTCTAGATCTCAGAGATCTAGAATTTTGCTGCTGTGCCACTCAGCCATTTTTTTCTCTGAGCAGTAGGACTTTCTATAAACATTTTTAAAGTAACAGAATGCATGCTACAATGGAAGAAAACTTTCCTGAAATTAAAGGTTGAAACTGCATATTAAAAGAATATACCCATGTGCTTGAGAATATTGATTCAGATGATCAATACGAAGATACCGTCTGATAAAATTACCAGAAATAAAAAGGACTAGTTACTTTAATTAAGAATCGCTAAATGGAGAGCATGTTAGTGTTTCCATCACAACTTTATAGCGAGGCATGGTGGCAAACGCTTGTAATTTTAGCACTCAGGAGAGACTGAGACAGGAAGATCCCTGCAAGGAGGCCTGCTTGGGCCACATAATGAGTTTGAGGCCAGCCTGAACTATACAGCAAGACTGTCTCAAAAAAAAAAAAAAAAAAAAAAAAAGGCTAGGATTTAGTTTAGTGGATCCGGTGCCTGCCTTGCAAGCACAAGGACCCAGGTTCAGTCCTTAGTAACCATACACCACGATGCCAGGCATGGTGACTTATGCTCACCATCAATCAGTACCACATACTATAATACCAGGCATAATGGCTCACACCTGTAATCCCAGCACTTGGGAGACAAGAGGCAGGAGGATTGGTGAGTTCGGGACCAGCCTGAACTACAGAGCAAGACCCTGTCTAAAAAAAAAAATTAAATTAAATTTAAAAAGATAGCTTTATAAAGGTGAAATTTTGCTTCTATCCAGATTGTTCCATTTCGTTTAAGGTTAGTTACTTGTTTGGTTTCTAGAGTTCATAGCACCACTACTAAGAAGAGAGAGGAAAACAGTTTCAGAGAAATGGCTGGATAATGTAGCTCTATAATAGATCATGTTCTTAGCATATACTAGGCTCATGATCAACTCTTGGTACTGTGTATGTGTACGCATACATATACAACATTGTCATCATTATTTTTACTCTAGTACTAACTTATCCTTCATCTATCCTTCAAAGCTTGAAGAGTTTGGGCTTATGACCATCTGTGGCCAGGTACAACAGTTCAGCAGTATTTTGTGTTTATTCTAGGCAGCTTTTCTTAGCCATCAGTATAGACCCATTCATTTCTTTCTAGAAATCATAGTTAGCTTATGCCTCCCATTGTCATTCTTTATTTAGGGCAAAAGGAAATGTATATCTGTATGTATTCTATTATTGGCATAGGATTTGAGGAAAGAAAGTAAACACAGTATTTGATTATAATCCAACACATTATCATTAGAATAGTTAAGACATTTCAGATTGGATACTGTTAAAATATGCTTTACATGCATGCATTTATTTAATCATACCAGTTCTAGTATTATTATCTCCATTTTGTAGCTGAAAAAACTGAGTCACAAAAACATTGTTACCTAAAATTGTTTGTTACTCTTGATCATATATATTCTAGTAGAGCCTTCACCATTTTTTTTAAAAGATTGTAACAAAAATTACCATCTCAATCATTTTTAAATATACAGTTCACTGTCAAATATATTCATATTTTACTATACTTTAAAAAATAGTCTTGGAGGGGCCAGGAATTAAGCTCAGTTGTTCTGGCGCTTGCCTTGTAAGCACAAGGTCCTGACTTTTATCCCCGGTAACCATATACCACACTGCCCAGGCATGGTGACTCACGCCCACCAGCAATTAGTATCACATAGCACAATGCCAGGCATGGTGGCTCACACCTGTAATACTAGCACAGGTGAGACAGAGACAGGAGGATTGCTATGAATTCCAGGCTTGCCTGGGCTACAAAGTAAGACCCTGTCTCAAAAAAAAAAAAAAAAAAAAAAAAAAAAAAATCTTGGAAAAGAAAATGTTCAAAAAGGAAAGGCGGGTCAGGGGAAGATACGGGAAAGAACAATTTTTTTTTTTTTTTTTTTTGAGACAGGGTCTCGCTTTTGTGGTTCAGGCTGGCCCCGAGCTCAGCCTCAAACTCACATCACAGCAATCCTCCTGCCTCTGCCTCCCGAGTGCTGGGATTACAGGCGTGAGCCACCACGCCCGGCACTGTGGTATGTGGTACTGGTTGCTGCTGGGTTGAGTCTCCACACCCAGTATTG
>PVIR01026192.1:7207-24083 GCA_004026965.1 Petromus typicus | reverse complement strand
CAATCCTCCTGCCTCTGCCTCCCGAGTGCTGGGATTACAGGCGTGAGCCACCACGCCCGGCACTGTGGTATGTGGTACTGGTTGCTGCTGGGTGTGGGTCTCCACACCCAGTATTGTTATGTGGTTACCGGGGAATCGAACCCGGGTCCTTGCGCTTGCAAGACAGGCGCGGGAACCACTGAGCTAACTCCCCGGCCCTCTCCTGAGCTTTCTTGATATGAAGCAAAGGCACAGAGAAGTGCAGCGATGGCTGTTTCCTGCCAGGCTCCTTACTGACAACGAGGCGTGGAATGGTGTCACAGAAAAGTCACAAGGTCCTCAGTCTCTGCGAACACACTGAGGAAAGCACAGAATCCACGGGGGCTGGTGAAAGAGGAAGAAAGGAAGAAAGGGATGTTGCAAAGCAGTGTGTGTGTATGTGTCCAAGTGCGTGTATTGGGGTGGGGGCAATTTCCCAACAAGTAAATTTGGAGAGACCCAAACAGATCTCAGGGAGAGTGCTCATATTAATTTAAAAAGTAATATTCCCACTGATAGACTGAAAAGGAAGCAGGAACTAAGTCCAAGCTTGTTATTAATAAAGTGAAAGAAGAAATGATGGTGGCCCCTCAACTACAGTGGATAGTGCTGTGGGATGAGATAGATCAAAGGTTGACTCCTTTCTTTTTCTCACTTATGACTAAACTGTGACCTTGCTCTGCTTATTTCTCTGAGTATCAGCTATTTCACATATGAAATTGGGAATTTTTTCTCCTAGGGTTATTCACTGCAGGAATAAAATTAGATAATTAATAGAAAATATTTAATAATAGCAATAAAAACATTCATTAGATGCTCCCTGAGCTTTTTGTATAGATTTTTCTTTTAATCCTAACATGGCTTTGGGAAAATCTTCACAATAAATTTTAGATTCTTTATAAAGCACTGGTGAAGTAAGATATTGGTGGTAATGCTGAGAAGACACTGAGAATTGTCTAAATTTATAAACTGTTTGGAGCAGATGTCGTATTCCAAAAAGAACAAATGTGAGATCATAAAGATATGGGAATTGTGGGTAAATTTTATAGATGATGAAATAGTTGAGAAAACAAAGCCTCTAAAATAAGAAGAGGGTGAAGAGTATTAACAAGTGTGGGAATAGAGGGCCTTTCCTCGATCGCCCGTGTCGGAAGGAGGAATTCAACACGACAGTGATTCTCTACTCTGAAAAGCATTTGCTGAGCGCAGGAAAGTTTTCCTACAGCCTCAGCATGGATGTTGATAGACACAGAGTTAACAGTGATAATAGTAACAGAAGTAGTGATCATAATACTAGTCGTAACTTGATGTGTCTAGTGCTTACCAGATGAAAGTCACAGTTCCAGGTACTTTGCTACATTAAGTTTACACAACTGTACAGTTCTGTGAGGTACTTTTATTAATTCATTCTGTATAAGAAACCATTGCAGTGCAGAAACGTCACATAAGTAATTTGTTCAAGTTTACACAGCTAGGTCATGGGTTCTGGGTGGGCAGCTGTCAGTCCAGATGTACCAGGTACCTCACACACCTAAATTCACAAGAGATGGGGTCATACAGCTAAAATATGGTGGGGCTGAAATTCTAATTTAGTTTGGTCAGAGTCTAAAGTTATGTTTCTTTTTTTTTGAGATAGGGTCTTGGTTTTTGTAGTTCAGGCTGGCCCTGAGTTCAGCTTTGAACTCACAGCAATCCTCCTGCCTCTGCTCTCCAAGTGCTGGGATGACAGGTGTGAGCCACCACGCCTGGCACTGTGGTATGTGGTACTGATTGCTGGTGGGCGAGAGTCTCTATGCTCAGTATTGTTGTATGTGGTTACTGGTTGAACCAGGGCCCTTGCACTTGCAAGGCAGGCACCGGAACCCCTGAACTAAATCTTCAGTCCCTGTGATACTCTTTTGACCAACTTTAGAAAACAGACCAAAATCAGTCTGACAAACCTTAATCTTCTTCCTTTCTCTCAGATACCTACTGGTAAAAGTTTTATATTCTAGACAAAGGAAGATAAAGGCAATTAAAATTTCTCAAAAGGAGGCTTAGCGTGATCTTAAATCTTATCCTTAGCATTTGTCCATGTGATTTGGGAAGAAAGGTTTACACAAAACACAGATGAATGGTGCAATTTCCACAAATGCTAAGCCTGGCCAAGTAAACTTTTCTCTTTGAAGGCTGAAGGAAGATATTTCAATACACAGAAAACTTTAATTTATCAACAAACTCCAAAACTGCAAAGCACATTATAAGACATGACACAGGCTTAGAAAATGATTGAAAGCACTTTGGGGAGATAAAGGATTCAGAACATAAATGAAAGATGAGATTAATGATTCTAAGCAAAATTAATTGGTAAATTAGATGTGATATTGTAAGAACTGGGAGGTAGGAAACAAAAATTGTATTCAAGAGAGATTTTGGACTGGACTGCTAAGAGTTAGGGTAAAGTGGGATTTTGGGAAATTGGAAAAAGAATGAGTCATGCACTAGAATTGTTGTTCTCATTAGCGGGGAGTTCAAAGTTTCCTTGGTTAATAATAGGAATGAATAATAGCAGCAATGAAAACAGTTGTATTCAGACATGCTAACATAAAAAAGCTGAGGTGTGAGAGCGAACTGTGCATCCAGACTCATTACCCCTGCGGGAAGGAGTCCAAAGTGGACGGTAGAAGTGGAGACAGATGCAGCCACACTGAGATGTGTCGATGTAAAGACAATCAGAGAACGTGGCAGATTAATTACGGCTATTTTCTGACTTCATTTACAAACTGAGAAATAACAGTGGCAAACTGGTTTCCCCTGGTTCTTGCTCTCTCTTTTCTCCTCTCCTTTTCCTCGGACATGCTCTATCTCTATCAATTTTCTTGGGCTTTGAAAGAATTTGAGAAAGGAGATAAAAACTCACTGGAGTAATGAGAAAGTTCTACTGTCTGAAGTTGAGAAAGTACAGTAAGGACAAACACTTCATCAGTTTTATCCAAATATATCTCATGCACAAAAGTAGATGGAAAGTTCCTGAAGGACTATTTTCTCCTGAGCTGAATTCCTGATCTTATTTGGGAAGTGCACAGGTTTATATACATTGGTAAATACTTAACTGAATAGTTTTCATGCTTGTAAAGAAAGCCTTCTGTTCTAGGAGCGCAGTTTAATGGTAGAGTATTTGTCGCGCCAGTGTGAGGCCATTGTAATTTATTCATAGGATATTAAAATGCTTTGTTGATGTAATGGTTACTGGATGCGGCGTATTGTTCATGTCTGTGATGGGTCGGACTTTGCCCTTTGGACTTTCCAAAGCGTGTTTCTTCAGAGTAAAATTTGGCCGTGGCTGAGTCCTACAGGCTGCGCTGGTCCTCAGACCCCCTCAACACACACCCTTGTTTTCTTCTCAGTCATGTGGACAGGGCTTTATAGTTCCTTTCTTCCACAGAATCAAAGTCATTAAGAATGGAGTAGAGAACTATGGTCCACTACCATTATCCCTCCCACTGAATCACCAAATATTTTATTATATTAATTATAGTTATAATTACCATGAAAATGTTTTTTATAGTTTTTTAAAATATTTTTTTATGTTGGTTGACTCATAATAGTTGTGCTTATTGCAGGGCATGATATGATGCTCCTGTTCATGTAGATGTCGTGTAATGACAAAGCCAGGTCATTATTGCAATCATCACGCAAAACCCTTTTGCTTCCTGTGGCCTCTGCCATTGTTCTGAGCACATGAGGCCGGATAGCTACTGGGTCTCCTTAGGTCCACATGGTAAAGAGCTGTTCATCTCTCTGAAAAAAGACTGGGTTGATGGACAAGTTTTGAGCCCCTGTGAGTGCCAGATTCCTTGTATATTCTTTAAAAATAGGGTGAAAGTTATTTTCAACAATCAGCATTTACAACACGCCTGCCTGCTCTATACCCGCAATGTAGATGTTTGATCTTTATTCATTCTCCGAAGGAGATTTGGCACGTTGTACAAAAGAGTGTAGAGCTCAGAGGGGCAGAGAGATGTGGAGGCCCTTTCTAGTTGAGTACCAGGCGTGCTGCGGGGGACCCCTGCTTAGACTTGGCGGTGTGCTGAGTGCTCCTGGGTTGTTGAAAAAGGGGACTCTGCTCCCCCTTCATGGCGCATGCGTGATACACTCTGGAAGAGGAAGGGGCGCACCAGAACGAACCAATGATGGAAATTTGCGGCCGAGGTCTCGCTGTGCCCTGTGCCTGTAAGTGTCAGGGAAAGAACTCAGTGGGTTCCAGGCCCTGAGGAAGTTTGGTCAGAGGAAATCTTGTTTCTACCATCAGTCTGGGGAAGGAAAGGGCCTATTTGGAGTAAAGGGTGTTGTCTTAAGGAATCAGGGCACAGGTAGGTGACACCAGAGTGTTTAAGAGTTTGACTGTGGGGCCGGGGATTTAGCTCAGTGGTTCCGGCACTTGTCTTGCAAGCGCAAGGCCCCGGGTTCCATCCCCGGTAACCACATACCATACTGGGCGTGGAGACTCACCCCAGCAGCAACCAGTACCACATACCACAGTGCCGGGCGTGGTGGCTCACGCCTGTCATCCCAGCACTCGGGAGGCAGAGGCAGGAGGATTGTGATGTGAGTTTGAGGCTGAGCTCAGGGCCAGCCTGAACCACAAAGAATTTTGACTGTGAGGTGAAAGCTTTCAGGAGGTGGGACGTCCACACGGAAATGCCAGGATTAACACAGAACAGAAATGGGGAGTAGTGAGAGCTGCAGATTTTTAGGAATCAGGGAAGAGGGCAGAGGATAAGAGGAGGGGAGGGGAAGGGAACTAGAAAGGATAAAGCCGTGTGGTGTAAATGCGCCCATTTTCTACGAGGAGCATAGTCATTATGTACAGCCAGCGTGTGCTAATGAGAAATTTAAAAAAATGAAAAAGATGGAGGGAGACAGAGCGAAGAGAAAAACGGAAGTTGTGAGGAGTGATGGCTGAGTGTTCAGTGCAGAGAGGGGGGAGGGATTGTGTGAGGGGCGGAGAGCAGGGCAGGGGCTGGGGCGTCAGGAGGCCAGCCGGAGGGAGCCATCAGGACTCCCGCGGTCTACTGGGGGTGCCCATGGTGTGAGGGAAAATCATCTTTAACCGGAAGTAACCGGAAGTAACCGGAAGACTCCAAGAAAGGCCTTTCAAGTTTTTTGAGTTAGTGTTTGAAATTCAGACAGCTTGGGGACTCCCCGCCCCTAACTGTGTAGAAAAGCAGAGAGGGTTACAAGCGTACTCAATTAGGACGACATCCAAAGAGAGAAAAGTAGTATGAAAACCTTCTGGCTCTTTTCCATGAAAAGACACAGTTTTGAGTGAATCTTTTACATATTTTGGCTTTTCAGAGTCATGACATCCATGGGAAGGTAAAACTCTA
Organism: Petromus typicus; assembly: GCA_004026965.1. Taxonomy (NCBI): domain Eukaryota; kingdom Metazoa; phylum Chordata; class Mammalia; order Rodentia; family Petromuridae; genus Petromus; species Petromus typicus. The sequence goes on along the minus strand of PVIR01026192.1, from coordinate 18,696 downwards.
AACATTTCCTTAGGGGGCTCTGGAGATATGAGCCGTTTGGGCGCAGTGCAGTCTAGCAGGTAGGAGATTTGGGTCAATCCTGTTTATTCTTGCACATGACGAGAGCAATTCACGTACCAGCGGAAGAACATGGGAGGTGGTGAGCGCAGTGACAAGCTGGAGTTAGTCGTTAAGATTGCCAGGAACTTGCATGTCTGAGTGTCTGGTGTTCTATGGTTGTTACCGTGGTAATAGGACCTTCTGTTCTGAGTGCTGTTAATATCTCTGTACATTTTCCTAAATGCTATAGGTTGAAAGTTTTAATGTTTCCTTTGTAAATTACTTACTTATAGAAGAAAAGGATTTTTTAAGTTCATCTAAACTTTCTTTTTTTTTGACACAGGGACTCCCTTTTGTAGTTCAGGCTGGCCCTGAGCTCACTGTGTAGCCCAGGCAAGCGTCAAATTCATAGTAATCCTCCTGCCTCTGCTTCCCAAGTGCTGGGATTATAGTAGGCATGAGCCACCACACCCGGCATTGTGGTGTGTGGTACTGATCGCTGGTGGGTATGAGTCACCACACCTGCATTGTTGTATGTGGTTACCAGAGATTGAACTCAGGACCTCGCACTTGCATGGCAGGAGCTGGAACCACTGAGCTAAATCCCTGGGCCTGAACTTTGAAAAGCATGAATAATTTTATCTTTTAAATACCTGATTTATTTAAACAGTGTGATTCTTTGGCTGAGTGTGTGTCTGATTCCTTATTGCCTTAATTTTGTTTGCCAGCTTTAGTCTTTTGTTTTCGCCTTTAATCTCCTCTATCAAAATACTCTAGAGCGGCATATTAAAGAACTCAGTTGAACTCAAATATGGAAGTGTATATTTACTACTTACTTGTTGCAAGCTGGTATAATTTCAGCATTCTCATAAACGAGTTCCTGTTCCTTCTGCTTTTTGAATGAATTTTAAGCAAAGCCCACAGATTTAGTTTATTTACTTATTTTTCTTTTACTTTATTGAAATCATATAAAAGTGAGACGTGTCTAAGCAATATGTTATCAGACTAAGAAGAGTTAAAATAAGCAAATTTCATTACCCTCCCCCTATTCACCCATGGACTCACTCATCCTACCTATCCATCCACCCACCCATCCACCCATCCATCCATCCATCCGTGTATCCATCTATCCACCCACCCACCCATCCATCCGTCCATCCGTCCGTCCATCCGTCCATCCACCCACCCACCCACCCATCCTTCCTTCTGTCCAGCATCTTGGGCCTCACACGTGCTAGGCAATTTGTCTTATCACTGAACTACACTCCAGCCTCCAAATAAACTTCTTTCTACATTAGGTATCATCTCTCTCTTCTACTCAGACCCATTTCTTAGCAGTTTTTGATGTTAGAATTTTGGAGTTCTGTTATAACCTGGCTGTTTTGAAATAAATTTCAACCAAGACTGAGAAATGAGAAAATGGAGAAGGAAGAAAATTCCTTCCACTGTGAAGAAAGAACTATAAGTTCAGCTTTTTGGGGGGTTGGGAGATGGCTTATGAAAGTGATCCACAAATCATGTGGATGAAGTTGGGCAAGTCTAGTAACAACTGAGAAGTTACCAGAAAAACCACCAACTCAACGGTCCCAAAGTGGTTTTTATCTTGTTTTGTTGCTTTCTTTATTGACCAAATCATCTGACCCTGTAATTACATTGTTGAAAGATGGTAACTATAATATCTTACATGATTAACCAAATTGTTCATATAAACATAAATCTCTAATTCATGTCCACTGTGATGAAAGCAGAACTCAGATTTCTGCTGCATTGTATAATTGACATTCTTTGTGCTCCTCTTTTTGGACAAATTGCTTGTACATATGGGGTGATACTTTGATATATGTTTTCAGTGCGGAAAGGCCACATCATGTTAATTACACATTAATTTTTTTCTGTGAGAACACAAAATCTACTTTCATAATGATTGCCAAGCCTATAGTGTATGATTTCTTACAACATTAGCTATTTAGGCATTGAAGTTAAAATGTGGAGGTACTTTGAAAATGATTCCAGGAATTGCTTTGGTGCTAAGAATGTGTGTGTAAATGTGTGTGTGTTGTGTGAGTGTGTAGGTGAGGCTGTGGCTATGGAGACATGTGCAGAGTTGTGTGGGAATATTTTGGTTTGGAGTGAGAGGCTGCTCTTTGGGGGGTTAACACAGGGTGACAGTGGGATTCACACGGCTGGTCCAGGGTCCACACTGCTAGCAGCTGATGCCCTGGACCTGCCACCTCCAGCCCCTACTCTTCCAGGTTTCGTATGTGTCCTGGGCTGTCGAGCTTGCTGTGAGTTAAGGTTACATCATTACAGCTATGGCTGTCTAGGTGCCATCTAGATGTGCTGGTGTTGGTGACATCACTCTGTGCCATTGCCCCAAGATACAGGGAAGAAGAGGGTTGTTCTATACAAAAGAAGCCCTGACTGACCTCTCTGGTACTGTGAAGTTAGCTGACGTTCCTTGTACAGCAGGAGCGGCGAACCTGTGGCATGTGTGCTGCAGCCAGTGGGTAGCTGTCATTGAAAGCTCCAAAAGATTCGCCAAAGCTTTTGTATCCACTTCTCTCTACAGAACTCTAACCAACTACACATCCAGTGCATGATTATCTCTTTAGAGGAAGGGTCTTCACTATCTAACCAGACAGTCTTGTCTGTCTTTGGTTAGTTTTAACCAATAGATAGATAATGTTTCTGTCAGTTCAGCCAAATTGATACTCTTGCTTTATTATGCATTGGTTTTAGCTTTTCTCCTGTTTCATGCAAACAACAGTCTGTGTTTACAGTATCAGTGAAGCCAGGTGAGGTGATTCACGCCTGTCATCCCTGCTTGTGGGAGGCTGAAGCATGGGATCATGGGTGTGAGATCAGTCTGTGTTACAGAGCGTGTGTGTGTGCATGTGCACACTCCCACATACATTCACACAGAGACACCTCAGAGCATGAGTTCACTGAAGAACTCATACAGGACCCTCACCTGCAATGAATTCCCCCTTTTTCAGGAGTTTCTGGTGACTCTGCAGAGGGAGGCTCCAGAATTCTCCCCAGTCTTCTAGAAATGACTTGATCAGGTTGAGGTTGAGAGGAGATGACTGCAGGTCACTGATGCGGCCTGAGAGTGCCTGGACTTTCGGAGGTGATTGTCCTCTAGGAAGCTCACTTGTGATGTTCACGCTGAGGGCCGAGTTGCTCTGCCTCGACGGCTAAGTATCTCAGTGTGTCTCTGTGCAGCTTGCACTCAGTGGCTTGTTCAGTCACTTTTGTTGTCAGTTAACGCTACATCGGTGCTTCTCATAGGCACCCAGGATTTAGATTCGTGGATCTAAGTTCGTAATAACAATACAGATTGCAGCACCGTGACAGGTGCAGCCTCGTGCCCACCCTCATCCCTGCTGGGCTGCTGTTGTGCCATTAGTCATCACATCTGTTTGCTTAACCTGCTTCCCCATTACTATAATTAACCATCCTTGCTACCGACCTACTATCTCTTTAATTATGTTGTATTATTGCTCTCTGTCTTAATAAGCACAAAGTTTTTTTTTTTTTTAAAGCCATCTGCTGGTGCTGTTTAGATGATTTCTGTATGGAGGCGGAGGGTGGAATGCATAACTGAAAGTTGCAGATTCCTTTCCAAGTCATATTTCTGTAATTCTCGCCAACCACTTAGCCCCACGTTTGATATTTCAAACACACTTGTGGACCAAATACCACAAAAACACCATTGTCCTGAGCAAGACATTTTTGAGGTTAAGAGCACAAATGGGCTGAACTTCTTTATAACGTTTCACAGAGAAAATGCCATTCAGATTTTTCTAGATTCAAAAAGAGGCTAATGGGGTATTTGACTTTTTAAATTCTCCCTTAAATCAAGATCCGAGAAAAGCAATGAGGTGACATTGTGCTAAACAATGTGAAAAACTGCTCTTTGTGCTGGCCCAGCACTCTTTGCTCAAAGTACTTCTGTAGGTTATTTGCTAGAAATTATTGGGTTGTAAATCAAAGCAATATTTGCCCATTTACCTTCCGTGTGTTTTTTTTCCGACTGAGTTTATCAGAGTTGCATTGAGTAATTATTATGTGTTTATCTCTTTGTTAAATGCTCGGGAGACTTACTAAATTATCCAGTGAGGTCTTAGACCCTTGGGAATTTGTTCTTCCCTTTTTGAGATTATTTTGTATGTATAGATGAGAAAACAATATAAATCATAAATTTAAGTATGAAAATGAGTGTGATATTAGATTCACTATTAACATTTTCACTGTATCTGGGCAAATAACACAATTTTCTACCAAGAGAGAATTTTTTTTTCAGCCCTGGAAATCGAACTCAAGTCCTTCATACTGAGCCACAATTTTTAGCCTTTAAAATTTTTTTTTTAAATTTTGAGATGGGATTTCACAAAGTTATTTAGCCCAAGCTGAGTTTGAACTTGTAAGACTCCTGCTTCAGCCTCCTCGAGTGCTAGATTACAGGCATGTATGGCTATCCAGCTAGAGACACATGTGCTTCTTTTCATAAGTCTGTTCATACTGGCCAGGCATGGTGGCCACACTTGTAATTCTAGCACTCAGGAGGCTGAGACAGGAAGATCACAGGGAGTTTGAGGCCAGCCTGGACTGTACAGCAAGACCCTTTCTCAACTGCTTCTCAAGAAAAGCTGTTTATATAGGTAATAAAGACCAAAATGTTACAAACATTTCATTTATATGGTCTAAGAATAATCTGACTTGGTTTGAAAGCCTATTCACTCGTGCACATTTGAATCTCTGTCTAAACTTGGCAGGCCAAACACCATCACCTTTGTGCTGCTCTAGACCTTACTAACCAAAGAGAAAGATGTGCTCATTGACAGGAGCTCTGCGCTGTCCTGGAACTGAGCGCTCTGGGTGTGAAAGGCAGGTGCATGCTTTGTATTTGGAAATCAGGTATGTCCACACCTCTCTCTGCAATGGATGTAATCACTCTGAATATGTACCAATAAAGTAAAGCTTAAGCTAACATGAATGATATATGTGCTTATTAAAAACCAGTACTTAAAATATTTTGACATTAGAAATAGTTCTGAATTTGTATTTATCAGTAATTGTAAATAAATCCCAAACCATTCAGAGTCCATATACCATTGTTTAGTCAAATGACACCACGTACTTTGGCTGTGTGTGTTACATTTTAAATGATAATTTCTTCTCTTCACCCTTCTTTGTCCCCATCCTGCCCTTTTTCACTTTCATCCACACATGGATGGAATTTTTCTTTTTTTAATTTTAATTTTTTTTTTTTTTTTAGAGACAGGGTCTCACTTTGTAGTTCAGGCTTGCCCTGAGCTCAGCCTCCAACTCACATCACAGCAATCCTCCTGCCTCTGCCTCGCGAGTGCTGGGATGACAGGCGTGAGCCACCACGCCCGGCACTGTGGTGTGTGGTACTGGTTGTTGCTGGGTGTGAATCTCCACGCCAAGTATTGTATGTCGTTACTTGGATCGGACCTGGGCCCTTGCCCTTGCAAGACAGGTGCCGGAACCACAGAGCTAAATTCCCAGCCCATGGATGGATTTTTTCTCATAATTTCTTGGTTTTTCCAACTTCATAATTGATCTGATTTTTAAAAAACCCCTTTTTTCCAAAGTTTAAATTGTAAATGTTTGAAACCTATCTCTGATTTTGCATTGATTTTTTTCTCTTCCCACATGCACCCATCCATCCAAATATATTTTTCTTAAAGTTTTGAAAAAGAAGTCTAGGAAGATATTTTTAGCTGAATCCAATTTTGAGGTTAAGAGCACAAATGGGCTGAACTTCTTTATAACGTTTCACAGAGAAAATGCCATATAGGTAGCCTGAGTGCTGGCCCTGTGACTGGCCAGCCCAATGGGCACCTGGGAAACTGAGTCCTTCCAAGGCTCACAGTGGGCTCTGCACCATGGGGCCATCTTGGATTCCTCCTAATTCACCACATGCAGCTTTGGACAAAGTTGCAGGAGCCTTTCCTGTATGGCGGCAACTAGAGCCAGCAGACATCTCTGGCTCCTTAGCGCTTTGACCTTGAGCTTAGGTCCTCAGACAGACCAGAAAATTCTCATATCATTTATATAAATGTCTGAGTTTCAAGAGCTCTGAGCTTATTTTAGCAGATTTTAGCAAAAGCATAGAGCAGGTGAGTAGAAGAGAATATTTAACTACCACACAGGGTAGGGAGTACTTTACTCAGTCTTCACACTGATATTGTGTGGCAGATAACATTATGCAAGTTAATAGAAAGGGAAATACGGTTTATAAGGATTGAGAGACTTTCCAAGGTTGTTTAGCTGATAATAGGTGAGGTTAGGACCCTAAGTCCTAAGTGGCACTTGCTCTGTGCTTTTTAGCTGGATTGTTGTTTTCTTGTGGTGAAAAAGAGTTAGGTTCTTCAGGGAAGATATCTCCAAGAAGGCGTTGATGCCCTTCTACGATAGGCTTGACAAAGACGGTCTTGCTTTGTAAGCTGTTCATTCTGCGTTTGAGGCTTGTGGTGCTCGTCTTGTTAGACAAGAAGCCCCTTTCCTTATGACCTGTTTGGCTTTTTTACTTCCTGCAGTGGGGCTTTTCTTCAGTCTGCCATCAGAAAATCCCCTGGAACCCTCGGTGCTGCTCACATGGCCTTGGGTTGGCTTTTCTGGACCTTCCCTTCCTCTCTCAGAGGAGAAAAATCATTTTGGTGACAACAGTTGCTGTGGGGAGAGACTGTGTAAGGCAGAGCTTGGCATGTTTTGCAGCTATGACTACAAATATTGACCATGTTGTGGAAATAGGTTTCTGAAAAAGGCCTCGGGCCACAGACGCCTAGGTTTTGCCTCCTTTGCTCTGTACAATCCCTTGTCTAACCTGCAGCGACCCCCAGTGGAAGGACAGGAAGCACTATCTCCTAGGCCTATGAATGCCTGCTCACCCAAACCCACCAGCTCCTCTCTCTTCCAAACTGACACTGGTGCTTGGGGGGGTCTAGATGAACTTTGTTTTCTGCCCCGCCCCATGGCACAAAGGTGCAGGAGGACAGCGGGAGAGGAATGCAAGGAATGAGAACACCAGGGAAGTAGGATGTGATGGCAGAAAAGGTGTGGGAATGGCAGCCAGGGACCCGCCACCCACCTACCCACCGCCCACCGCCCACTCGCCACCCATCTACCCACCTACCCACCGCCCACCACCCACTCGCCACCCATCCATCTGTAAAATGGGGAAGATTTGGTCACACTTGTTCCAAAGCGGCTCAACACAGCAGGTTTTTTAGTGGTCCTTCGTGATGCTCTCATTTATTTGCTGTAAAATGAATTAGTCCTGCCATGGCCTGCGCTGCAGCCTGGGGCTTAGAACTGTTCCTTTGAGAAGCAGCTGAGCTGCAAATCTGGCTGAGCCTTAGAGCTCTGAGCACCCTGAGCTCTGGCTTCTCTGGCCTCCTGTGGAATCCCTACAAATTCCTGCGTTGGCTCCCACTGAAGACAGCGAGCTGCTTTTCTACATGTCCACAGGGGCCCTGTTATCAACCCAGAGCAAATTTAGGGGAGTCATAACTCAACCCAGACCATCTCAAGCAGAATTTCCAAGTCAGTGAAAGTTCATCAGACCCCTTGTGCATGACGTGCTCCCAGGGAAACAAGACTGGCTCTCTCTTCATACGTCATGGCTGTGTTTTAATGGTAGAACGGTACTTTATAAGTCTTTTTCTTGCTCTCACCTCTTGCCAATGTAGGAAAATTTCCTTCCCTACTTCCCAGCCCGTCTTCTCTCCTCTCCATCTCACACCCAGCTCCCCTCCACAAATCCACCCAACAACAGCAACAGCCGCCGCCGCAGCAGCAGCCCTGTAAGACTGGATGTAGTGGGTCTGTCCGAACCTAGTTTTATTACCCAGCCCTGACTGTGCAGGGGCTCGGCTCAGGAGGCTGGGATTATTGTGGAGTGTGAGGTCGGGGGCTGGAGCTCCCCGTTACCTCAGAAGAGCCTCCCAAGACTCTGGCTCATCCCCAGGGGTGCAGAAGAAAACTGCAACCCTCGAGGTGGCGTTAGTCAGGCAGAATCCTGGTGTAAGCAGCGGAGTCCAGGAAGGCTTAGACTATTCATAGCGTGTCATTATCGGCCCACGGCCCCCTGGGAGATTCTGTATGGGCGCCTTTCCTTGTTAACTGGACTTTTCCACTGTGCTTTTGTTATTGTCATGAACCCTGAAGTTCTGCCCCAAGTCTGGCCTGGTGCCCAGACAGCACAGCAGTGTGAACACGCTCTCATTTTCAGGCCTAATAAACAAAATAACTTATAAGCACTAACTTGTCCCCAAACTTCCTTGTCATTCAGGAAACAAGCGTGGGCACGCTGGCCCCATGTCCACTCAGAGCGTCCACCGTGCTCAGAGCCCTGGCTGCCAGGAACGGGGAACCAAAGCTGGGGACCCTCAGCTCAGCGGGACCTGCAGGAGGAGCCCTCAAGGCCCCGGCAGCACCCCAAGAGCAGATCCTAGGGACCCCTGAGAATCCCACAGAAATGCAGCCTCTGCCTTTTCTTTTTGTACGCTGTGCTCACCTCTCCCGGAGGAGCCTCTGACCGGCGGCCGGCGTTGCCTCTCCAGACGCTCCCGTCGCTTCTAACGCACTCATCTCGTTGTTCTTGGCAGTGTTTCTTCTACTGTAATAAGTTTGGTTAAAAAAGTAAATATTCACTGTATTTTTTGACCGCCTCTTGTGTTCCAGGCCTCTCTCTCTCTCTCTGTTTAAATTTTATGACACAGTCCTTTTTGAGATGGCACAAAAGAGAAGTTACAATTTTGTTTGAAACTGTGTAAAATGTTGCAAGTGTCTAAACATCCTGGAGGGGAAAAAAAATTAGTGTGATTCAATTAATCTCAGAGGGAAATTTAATTTGTTCCCCTGGTAATTGTTACAAAATTAGTTCTTTGTAGATAAATCCCTATTCGTAGGACATTTGCTAGGTCTAGTGAGGCCCTCAGAGGCTGGCACACTGAGCCAAGGCCCGAGGGCGAGAGGGAGCGAAAGGGGGGGACACCTACTGCGTGGGGCTGGTGGAGCCCGGGGAGCCCCCCTGGCCAGGCTGTGCTTCCGGGTCCTGCAGGGTAGTGAGCGCTGACACTGGCAGAAGGAGAGACTCTAGTGAGGGATCAAATGGAAGCCTCTCTTGGGCTTCCTGTGAGAGAGGCTGGTTCTGCCCCAGGTTGGAGGTGGCGCTGTGAGGGCCACGACCAAGAGGAAGCCCGAAGACTCACAGTTTCTTCATCTCCAGCCCTGCTGGGACCAGATGCACACAGACGAGCCGCAGGCCTTGTGTCCCTTCTCCCTCTCCGTATATTTCAGGGGCCCTGGCAGGAGAATCCGAGGTGCTGCCTCCCTTGGTGGCAGATGTGCTCACAGACAGTCGTCCTGTCTGTCCATGACCGTTCTCACCTCTCCATCCATCCAACCTTGACCCCGGGGACTGTGCACTGGGCAACACTGACGACCAAGACCGAGAGCTGCGGTTTTGCCTGGTGTCACACAGGCGCCAGACGTCGGTTCTCCAGCCCTGTCCGCCCCTTCATGCATTCTTTTGGGATCTTTGCATAAACACGGGCGTTTCACATATTTCCTGAGTGGTGCAAAGCCTTCTGGCCACTTCCTCTTTTGTGCAAGTCGTCTGTGGACACAGCTTCTCTCTAGTTTTTATATTTTGGTTTGTAGATAATCATTTCCTTCGAGTCAGGATTATTTCTCTGGCTGGAATCTAGATGGTATCGTACAATACCATAGCGGCCTCCTTGTGGTGTGGAAAGCTAGACGTCTTCCCCTCCGAGCTCTGGATGGTTGATTTTTATGGCCATTGTGACATACCTCTGTCTCATCAGTTTGATAGCACTGAAAGTGTGCAACTCATTGCAAAAGCTCCTGGGGCTTGGCCTAGGGCTTCACAGATGTAGGGCGTGTCCCAGATAGCCACTGGCTCATTTCTGCGTAGCCTTCTGTGATGTATTCTTAATGGCAAAAATAAAGACAACAGCAAACTATTGCATAGACCATGAACTGATCTTGAGCCTATTGTTAACGCTGTTACTTGGTGTTTGCTTGGTTGGAAGCCCAAACACTCACGGTGTCTTCGTCTACAGCCCTGCCTAGACCCCGATGCACGCAGATGAGCCACAGGACTTACTTATGTCCCTTCTCCCTCTCTGTATATTTCAGGGACGAACTCTCCCCCCGCCCCCCAAGCAGCAGAATTCTAGGTGATTGGTTGGGAGTAAAAGAAAACTCAAATTGATACAAGAAATTAACTCATTATCTAAAAAGTGCAGATTTAAGGCTCGTTTCAGAATAGAATTGGTCTGCTTCTTTCTCTACATTTCTTCACTCTTCCTCTTCAGTGTGAACTTACTCCTGCAGCCTCTCCACTCAGGAGCCCAAGATGCTAAGATGGCAAGGACTACTTGCTTCCGGGTTAAAGGCAGAGGAAAGAGAAAGTCTACATTTGTAGCACATTTCAGAATGGACATAGGTCACGGGGCGGTTTCTCAACTCAAAACCAGAACGGGAAGGAGATAATTTTATTCATTATCTCAGAAGTTCTTTTTTCCACAGGATTTTTTGGATTAGTCATGTGATTGGCCTAAGTGGATCTGGGGCTGGTTCTGAGTTAGAGACAGGGGCTGACTCTACCCAGATGGAGCACTGTTCAGTTGCAGGAGAAAGAAAAAGTCAAATGTCTGCCACACTTGGTTTTGATAAGACTGGATTCAGAGCACAGGGGCTGGTAGCTGATGTGTCTCACACTTGCAGAATATTGGCTTTCAGTGGATGTAGGCACTAGTGGTGTCCAGAGTGTCTCGGGTCTTCTGTCCTTTGGACACACGATGCCTCTCCTGGCCGACAGGTACGTTGAAGCCTCTGTATTCGGGATGAGGTCCTGTGTGGCTTTCTCTTTCCTTTGGGTTACAGCTGTGAGCTCTGAGATGGTGGAAGCCCCATCGTGAAGGACAGCGATGAACGGAGGCACATGGGCGGGTTTCATGAGCAAGAAATAAACCAGGCGAAGGCGCAAAGACTTAGCAGGTGTTTGTCACTGTGGCTGCCTTGTTCATCCTGCCTAGTGCACTGCATTTGTTAATCTCCTTGGATTCTCTTGAAGTTGCTCACAAACATCCTATATTTGTGCAATTCTTTCAACTTAGCAAAATGTTTTTACATTTATGACTGCATCTCCATAATGGTTTAGTAATTATACAGATGAGAAATATTAGCACCGTTTTCCCCCAGTGGAAAAACTGAGGCAAATTCCCTAAATGCTTTGTGTGTTAATTTAGCTATTTTGTTGTCTTAAACAATACACTTGAGGCAGAGGAGAGGCGGAGGAGGAGGGGGAGGGGGAAGAGGGGAAGGGGTAGGAGGGGAAGGAGGAGTGAGAGGAGGTGGGGGAGGAGGGGGAGGAGGAGTGAGAGGAGGTG
>PVIR01026191.1:0-24122 GCA_004026965.1 Petromus typicus | reverse complement strand
CCCGGTAACCACATAACAATACTGGGTGTGGAGACCCACACCCAGCAGCAACCAGTACCACATACCACAGTGCCGGGCGTGGTGGCTCACGCCTGTAATCCCAGCACTCGGGAGGCAGAGGCAGGAGGATTGTGATGTGAGTTGGAGGCTGAGCTCAGGGCCAGCCTGAACCACAAAGCGAGACCCTGTCTCAAAAACCCTTAAAAAAAAAGAAATCAAATAACAAAAGGAGAACTCTTCTTCTGTGTGGATGGAAGTGTAAACTGGTACAACCAGTATAGAAACCAGGATGGGGACTTCTCAAAAAATTGAAACTAGAAATTCCATTTGACTCAACTATTCTCATGTAGATATCTTCCTGAAAGAGTTAAAGATGACATATTATAGTGATACATTCCTACCCATGTTTATAACAGCACAATTCATAGTTGCAAAGTCTTGGAGGAGCCCATATGTTTAGCAATAGGTGAGTGGATTAATATGTGGTATTTACACAGTAAAGTTCTGCTCTGTCATAAAGAAGGGTAAATAAGTCATTTTTAGGAAAATGGGTGCACCTTGAGACCATAATGTTAAGTGAGTAAAAGACAGATAGTGGGGAAAAAAAGAACTTACTGTAATCCAGATGGCCAATGCATCTAAAAATGTAACTTGATTTATCTTTTTGTTGTTGTTGTTTGTTATTTTTGAAACAGGATTTTACTGTGTAGTCCAGGCAGGCCTTTATCATTCTACATAGTCCACGCTGGCCTTACCTTGTAAATGCTGGGATTACAGACTTGCACCACCATGCTTGGCTTTATACCTTGAGTTAATGTAATTGTTTTGTGTTTTTTATAATGTTTTTATTCTGTTTGTCTGCTGATCTGTGATAATGTAATAAAAACTTAAAATAAGTAAATAAATCAGATGCTGGAAAAAAGTGCCCTGACAGGAGTGCTACCCACAGGACTATCACACTGTGTCCCCGCAGTTCTAGCTTCCTGTGCTCTGGATCATCATATTGCTTCCCCATGTTCCAGCTTCCTGTCAGCCATACTGAAAGGGAACCTACTATCATTGAGGACAGAGGATGGGAGCTGGTGAAAGTAGAGAGGGTCTGTGCCACTCAAGCAAGGAAGCCCCACCCACCACCCCAAGAAACTGAAGATCATCGAACCAACTCTGGGGCTTCAGTGAAAAGGGAGTCTTCCCTTACTAGTGCACCAGCCCTAGAATCACCATACCACCTCCCTGCAGTTCCAGCTTCTTGTCTTCCCAGTCACCACATAGAGTCAGTCCTGTGTTCCAGCTGCCTGTCAGTGATACTGAAAGAGCTTCTGTAGGGAGAGTGAAGATAACCATTGGTGAGCTTCTGGGGCTAGCACTATCTACAGACCCTGGACTCACTTCATGAAAAGGGCGACTTTACTTTCAACCCTGCAGGAGATGAGATAAACTCAGGCAGCCACAGTAGCCAGAAGCCAGATTGTTCTGTAGTGGACTATGGCTATTTCCCTGTGACTAATTACTCTAGCCTGCGTGCTACTGCCCATCATGTCTACAAGAGCAGGTCCATGCCTTGAAGGTCCTTTTGGTATTGGATTTTTTTTTTTTATTATTTTGCTCTTTTCTCTTTCTTCACTTTCCCCTCTATTTCTATTTCCTGGAACAGTGATTGCCACAGTTCGTCTTTCTATACTGTGTTCAATACTGTTGGGGATACTTAATATATTATTTCAACAAAGGTGAGGTGAATGTTCTGTTTAAGTACTTTTCATCATGTGCCAGAACTGAGATTGTTTAAGGACCATTACAGATCCAAGGAGGACAATCAGGAAGTAGCCATCTCCTAAGGGTTCCAAATATTAGGAAGATGGAGACTTGAAAGAAACATTGCCTAGAAAGCAGGCAAGGAATTAAGCCAATAACATCAGCAATGACAAAGGAATATAAATGAAAAAAACAAAACCACAGATACAAAGATCACCACCACAGCGTAATCCAGGGAAAAGGGAAATCGAGCAAACTGAAGCTCAAACACCAGAACTCTCTGAGATGGTAACAAAAGAAGATCTAGTAAAATGGAAATAAGAAATAATCTGAGAAAAAACAGAGATATTGTCCATAGTGAAAGATATGATTAAAGAAGAGATCAGGAACATATTAAAATCTCAGATTACAAAAGCAGTGGAACCTGTTAAACAGCTTCAAGTAGAGTTCCAGATTAAAAATTCCAACAAAAGTTTGAAAAATAGAATGAATGAATGTAAGGACCGAATCTCAGACCTCAGACCTAGAAGATAAGATTGTAGCTAATGAACAGGAAAGCAGTTATGTTTGGAAAATAGTAAGGGACCATGAGAAATCAATCCAGTAGCTCTCAGAATTACAAAAAGGAATGACATAAGGCTGATAGGAGTCAGTGAAAGCAAGAGAAAATGCAAAAGATATTTAAAAAAAACCTGTTCAGTGGGCCAGCGATTTAACTCAGTGGTTCTGGCGCCTGCCTTGCAAGCGCAAGGTTTCTAGTTTGATCCCCAGTGACCACATATAACGATGCCAGGCATGGTGACTCACATCCACCAGCAATCAGTACCACGTACCACAATGCCATGTGTGGTGGCTCATGCCTGCATCCGGGAGGCAGAGGCAGGAGGATTGCTGATTTTGAGGCTGAATTCAGGACCAGCCTGAACTACAACGTGAGACCCTGTTTCATAAACAAAAAACAAAACTATTCAGAGATATAATGGCAAAAAACTTCATAGAAAAAGGAAAAGAATTTAAGATACAGACAAGTGAGGCATATAGGACTTCAAGGGGCCCTGATACAAAAATTCTACACCTAAGCATGTAATTATCAAGATTCCAATTATCCAACAGAGGAATGAAATATTGACAAAAGTTAAAGAAAAAAAAAAAAAAAACCACATACAAAGGAATGCCTATTAGGATCACAGCAGATTTTTCTACACAAATGCTCAAGGCAAGGAGAGCTTGCAGTGAAGTGTTACAAGCCAAGTTAATCTAGGTTGCAGGAAGACAGCCTGTAAAGCTTCTTTCAAAATTGACAGGGAAATAAGATACTTCCATGACAAAGATCACTTGAAAAACTTCACAAATACAAAACCTGCATTTCAAAGCATTCTAAAGAATGTTTTCGAAAAAGACAATGAATATCACAAACCCATGAGACCCAGCAGAGTGAACTCACTGGGCAAGGCAATAAACTGAATGGAAAGCGGGGAAAGCAAAAACTAAAAGAGCCAAGATCAGGAAAACATGACATGGCTAAATCAGACCATATCATTCATAACCATTAATGTCCATGGCCTCAGCGTACCAGTTAAGAGACACAGACTGGCAGAATGGATTAAGAAGCAAGATCCTACAATATGCTGTATACAAGGAACACACTTAATTCAGAAAGAAATCCGTGGACTGAAGTAAAATCCTAAAAGGATTTTACATGAAAGCACAAAAAAGCAGAAGTGGCTATTCTACATGCAGAAAAGGTAGATTTCAAACCAAAACTGATTGAGGGACAAAGAAGAATACTACATCCTTATAGTAGTTCCTGAAGGGAACAATCCAAGAGAAAGAGATGGCATTCTTAGAGAATGGACAATATGCCTCACTTGTCTAATGCACCCAGCTGTATAAAACAAATATTAATGGACATAATAGACACTAACACAATTGTAGTAGGGAACTTCAATACCCCACTGTCACAAATAGACAGATCAACTGGACAAAAAATGAATAAGGAAATACTTGAACCGAACTAAATTTTTTAACAAATGGACTTAATATATATCTAACGAGTATTTCACCCCACAAAGTCAAAATATACATTCTTCTCAGATGCTCACATGTCATTCTCCAAGATAGACCATGAAGAATGTTTAAGTAAATGCAGAAAAATTGAATTTATTCATTGTATGCTGTCAGACCATAGTGCATTGAAGCTGGAGCTCACTAGCAAGAGAAATTCAAGATCCTCACATACACATGGAAGCTGAACAGCCGTCTCCTGAGCAACCAAGGGGCACAAAAGAACAAATGAAAGAAGAAATTAAACAGTTTCTACAACTAAATGATAATCCCAGTAGAACATATGGGAATTTATGAGACACAAAGCAGTTCTAAACAAAATTGACAAGCCCTTAGCCAATCTTATCAAACAAAAGAAAGAAAAGTCTTAAATCTGTGCTGTTAGGAATGAAAAAAAGGGAAGTCATTACAGATCCAGCAGAAGTCCAGAGCATAATAAGAATATATTTTAAAAATTTGTACTCCAATAAGATGAAAAACTAATAGAAATGGATAGATTCCTAGACACATATGAACTTCCAAAGTTGAACAAAGAATATATAAAAATGTTAAACACCCTAATATCAATCTGTGAAATTGAAAATGTAATAAAAAACCTACTGACAAAGAAAAGCC
This sequence comes from Petromus typicus, assembly GCA_004026965.1. Lineage (NCBI taxonomy): Eukaryota > Metazoa > Chordata > Mammalia > Rodentia > Petromuridae > Petromus > Petromus typicus. The sequence goes on along the minus strand of PVIR01026191.1, from coordinate 19,691 downwards.
CAGTCCTACTGGCTTTATTGCTGAATTCTATAAAACCTTTAAAGAAGGGTTAATGTCATTACTTCTCAAATTCTTTAATGAAATTGAAAGGGAAGCAGTACTCCCAGATTTATTCCTGGGAGTAACCATTACAATGATTCCAAAAGGAAAGGAAGATCTAACCAAAAAAGAGCACTACAGGGCAATCTCCTTATTGGACACTGACGCAGAAATCCTCAATAAGACACTAGCAAACAGAATACAGAGAATCATCAAGAAGATTATACATCCTAACCAAGCTGGATTCGTATCAGGAATACAAGGGTAATTCAGCATATGTAAATCAATAAACATAATACAAAAACCATATGGTCATCTCAATAGATGCAGAATAAGTTTAGCAAAATCCAACACCCATTCATGATAAAAACCCTACAGAAAATTGGAATAGATGGACTTTACCTCAACCTAATAAAAGGTATGTACAAGAAACCGACAGCAATTCTAGGCAACAAGGACATGCTGGGGATATCACAATCTCCAATTTGAAACTATACTACAAAGCCAATGTGATAAAAATAGAATGGTACCAGCAAAGTAACAGATCTGTGGATCAGGAGAACAAACTAGAAGATCCAGAAACAACTCTAGAGACACTAAACCACCTTGTCTTTGACAAAGGAGTCAAATACCCTCAATGGAGGGAAGACAAATGGTGCTAGAAAAATTTGGTTTCAACCTGTCAAAGACTAAAGCTAGATACGTCTTTTTACCATGTACTAAGCTAAAATCAAAGTGGCTTGGAGACTTAAATGTTAAAACAGAAACCATAAACCTTCTGCAAAATAGGTTAGGTGGCAGTCTTGGAGACATTGGTGTAGGGAAAGACTTTATGCATTAAATTTCATCTGCAAGGGAACTATCAGAAGGAATCAACAACTGGGATCTCATTTTATTAAAGAGCTTCTGCATAGCAAGAGAAATCACTAGCAGAGTGAAATGACAACTGACAGTATAGGAAAAAATTTTTACCAGCTGTTTCTCAGACAAAGCGCTGCTATCTAGAGTATATAAAGAGCTTAAAAAAATTGCCCCCCCCCAATTTTATTTATTTATTTATTTTAGGTTTATTGAGACAGGGTCTCACTTTGTGGTTCAGGCTGGCCCTGAGCTCAGCCTCCAACTCACATCACAGCAATCCTCCTGCCTCTGCCTCCCAAGTGCTGGGATGACAGGCATGAGCCACCACGCCTGGCACTGTGGTATGTGACAATGGTTGCTGCTGGGCGTGAGTCTCCACGCCCAGTATGGTATGTGGTGACCGGGGATTGAACCCGGGTCCTTGTGCTTGCAAGACAGGCGCTGGAACCACTGAGCTAACTCCCCGGTCCAGCCCCCCCCCTTCAACTTTAAAAGACCCAATTCAAAAATGAGCATCTGAAATGAAAAGATAGTTTTCAGAAGAAGAAGTAAAAGCTCCTAAGAAACACATGAAAAATGTTCAACATTACTGGTCATTCAAGAGATGCAGGTGAAAACAACACTGGGATTCTATTTCACTCCACAAAGAATGGCTGCTACCTTGAAAACAACAAACAACAAATGCTGGTGAGGCTGTGGGGAGAAAAGAACCCTTCTCCATTGTTGGTGGAAATGTAGACTGGTGTAACCACTGTGGAGATCAGTGTGGAAATTTCTCAAAAAACTAGAATTAGAGATCCCATTTGACCTTGCTAATCCCCTGCTAGGTATATATGTGAAAGAATTAAAAGATTCATATCCCAGCAACATATGTGCATCCATGTTTATAGCCACTCAGTTTGTGATAGCCAGATCTTGGAAACAACCCAAATACCCATGGACTAGAGACTGAATAAAGAAGATGTGGGTTTTTTTTTTCCTTTTAATCAAATGGAATATTACTCAGCCACGAAGAATGATAAATTTGAGTCCTTTATACTCAAATGGATGTTCCTGGAGGACATACTCATAAGTAAAATAAATAGGACACAGATGTGTAAATACCGTATCTTTCCTCTAGTATAAGGAACTGAAGGTGTAAAAGTTCTAAAATGTATGATAGGTATTGTGAAATAGTAAGAAAATATTCAAAGGGCAAGGGGGCATAGGTCCATAGAAGGACCTTGTTCCTATTAAAATATCAATGTTTGTAATGGTAAAAGGGGTAAGTAAAGGTATAACTAAAGAAGGGAAAGAAAGTTTGATGATTAAGAAAAGGAAGCAAAGTTTATGTATATAAGGATGAGGAGTTTTAGGGGGCAGGTCAATGGGAAAAATGAGAATTAAATCTTGTTATATACTGGTACAATTTCTCAATGTCAGTTGTGATTACAATGTATATATAAAATGTACCAATATCAATTATAAAAAGGAATGTTAAAACACTGAAAAAACACAATCTCCAACAGAAACATAAAAATGCAGAAGGGAATGAACAATACTAGAAATAAAAAATATAAATGAATACCAGCTACACAAAATAATAGTTGCTATGCAAAGCTTAATATATTACTACTCTATGGGGTGGTAATAAATGAACCTCAACCTAAACACTTGATAAAGTGTTTTTCAAATGTAAATGACCCAGGCAAATAGTGAAACTATAATTGTGTTAGGCCATATAAAGGATTCATGTTATAATCACTAAGAAAATTATAAATGAAGGGTAAAAAGTTATAACTAAAATTTAAAAGAAAAATAATTTGAAATTTTGACTCTTAAGCATTTAAGAAAACCGGAAAAAAAAAAAAAACATTAAAACAAACTAGTTACTCTGTGCCCTCCAGTGGAGCGGGGTGGGCTGACAGTAAAATAAAGGCTATAAGCCTGGGAAAAGAAAGAGAGTGGGTCATAAGTATAAGAGCTAAAACTCCTAGACAAAAAGGGAAGAGTTTTATGACCTAATGTTAGTAGAAACTTCAGTAGAACATGGTAAGATTATGTATGTGCCAGGCATGCTCTTAGGCACTAGAGATAGAAATTTAAACAATATGAACCACTTGTCAAAATCAAACCAAACCAAACCTGTGGGTCTTTTTGTGAAATGCAAGCACAGGCAGTTCCTTATTCATTACAAAGCTTCATGCTTCATGCAATTGAGAACTCTCCTCTTCAAGCTGCAACTGGTCAAACCTTTGTTTGATTAAACACTGATCAAAGTGTGGCTACTCATAAGAAAGTAAAGAAGTTGGCCATGCAGACAGATAAGAGATTAAGTATCTAGAATGAAACAAAATGAAGGCAGTGGGATCTGGTGAGTTTGAGGAACAAAGTACAGGGAGAGTAGAAAGTAAAAGTATGTAAGGTAAGAGAAGTACATGAGTTTTCAGTTGCTTAAAGCTACCCTGTCCGATATATAATGACCATTTCTATGTGACTATTTAAATTTTTATTATACTTAATTAAAATGAAATTAAAGATTAAGCTACTCAGATGAACTGAGCACATCCCAAGTGCTCAGTAACCACACATGGTAACTAGTGGCTACCAGATTAGATAGTGCAAATGTAGAACATTTCCATCTTCATAGCAAGACCTGCTGGACAGAGCTGATTGAGAGCTTTGTAGGCTGTTGTAAAGAAATTTAGAGAAGCTAATGGGTCTAAGAACTAGATGCACCAAAATGTCATCAGCTCTCACAAGAACAAACCATAACACAGAATTGCCACTTAGATTGCCATCTTTCTGAAAAATGCCGAATCCTTAGGGCAAACTGATGAACAGTTTACAAATTTTTCCTTAAAATGAACTTAGTAGGCTTCATTGGAAAGGTGAAACCATTTTGGGGAAAACTAGATAGTTGGGAGAAATTCCTCACCCACATCTTCAAAAAGACTTATTTATTTTTAAGATGTAGAGGCTTTTACCCTCTATCTCTATACTGGAGATGCACATGCTTGTTACACCTCCAGCCGCCTTTTTTTTTTTGGAGGGGGCCAAGATCTTGCTGAGTTGCCCAGGCTGGCTCAGAAGCTGCAATCTTCTTGCCTCAGCCCCTTAAATAGATGGAATTATAACCATATGTCACAGCATTGGGATTAGCTGATTCTCGTTCATTACAGTTGCAAATATTGTTCAGTAATTTGAAGGAAAACAGACTGTTACTACAAGCCTTCTGTAGAACCTTTAAAATGCCAATATATATTGTGAGTCTCCAAAAATAATCACATACAATTTTTCCCATTGAGTAATTATTGTTATAATGATTGAGCAATTAATATGTGCCTGGCAATAGCTAAGTGCTTCACGGATGTTAATTCATTTACTATTCAAAAACCTCTGTGAAGTGGATAATACTGCTTTTCCCATTTTCATAGGAAGAAGCAAAGTATAGAAAGGTTAAATAACTAACAAAGAGGGAGGATGTGAATGTAAAAAGCTAATAAATAGTGGATTTCTAATTGGTACATTCCCTGCTTATCTGGCTCTCAGGTCCATCGGCTTAACCACTGTCTTCTTTCAAAATTATTTGGAGTCAGAATTTGTGAACCTTTCAAATACCTATTTAGGTCACACAAAACCTCATTCCTACTGTTTGAGAAATATAGTACCAAGACAACTTAGGCCTATCTTTCTTAAAAACTTAATGAACTATCCTAAAACCATAGCCACAATCACTTCTGTGCATTTAAAAACATTCCAGGTTCCAATTTATAGTTTTTGTTTCCTGGTGAGATTTTTAAGAAGGGGTAGGCTGATAGTCATGGTATACATGGTGTATTATTTGTCTGCAATTATGACAAAAATTAGTACTGATCTATGAGCTTATTGGTGCTTTCATATCTTCCTTTTCTAATAGCCTTTGTGAAAGGAGAAGGAGTGAATAAAAGCCATAAAAGGACCTTGTTCCTATTAAAATATCAATGTTTGCAATGGCAAAATTATGACTTTGATAGAAATAGCAGATGAACATATATCAAAGGCTTTAATGCTTTGATTAATGAGTGGCCTAGTAGAATATTACCATCAATTCAGAGGAGAACTTAAAGGAAAAGAACATGTACATGTTATCAGAAATATTCAATTTGTTTTTTCAGTATGAGGAAATTTTTTGTGTGTATATGAGACAGGGTCTTGATATGTAGTTAAGTCTGGCTTTGAGGTCACTATATAGCTTAGGTTGGGCTCCAACACATGGCAATCCTCCTGCCTCAGCTTCTAGAGTTCTGGGGTTACAGGCATGTGCCACCATGCTTGGCAATACTGGGAACTGAACTCAGGGCTTTTGTACTGGGCTACATCTTCAGCCTCTTTAAAAGTATTTTTTATTTTGAGATAGAGTCTAACTAAGTTGCCCAGCCTGGGTTGGAACTTTCTATCTTCTTAACCTCCAACTCTTAGAACACTGGGATTACAGGCAAGTGCCACCATACCTGGCCAGAAATTAATTTTTAAATAGTTGCAAAACTAGCCTTTTTAGGGGAGAAAGAAAGGAAGATCCCTCATTCCTTCATCTGGAAATAGTCATTTTTGTATCTATAGACAAGAATAGACTAGGCATGCTGGGGTATGTCTGTAATCTCAGCACTTGGGTAGCTGAGGCAGGAGGGTTGCTGTGAGTTCAAGATTAGCCTGGACTACATAGCTGGAGCATGTCTCAAAAAAAAAAAAGTATATAAAAACTCAGAGTCAGGGTGTATATCAGTGGCACTGCATGCCTGCCTGAGGTCCTGAGTTGGATAACTGGTAATGAAAAAAAAAAAAAAAAGATAATAATACTTTAAAATCTCTTGACTTCTTTTGAGCATCTAAAATTTTTAAGATGTTAATAAAATATAAATAAATTCCAAAGCCTACTATATTTATATTTTGTAAGTTAAATAGTATCAGTACATATTTGATAAAATAGAAACATACATGTGAACAGATTATTGACTCATTAGACATATAATTCTTTTTAGTTTTGGAGAAAGAGTCTCACTTTGTAGTTTAGGCTGGTTCTGAAATGAGCCTTGATCTTATAGCAATCTTCCTGCCTTTGCCTCCCAAGTGCTGGGATTACAGGCGTGACCCATCATGCCCAGCACTGTGGTGTGTGGTACTGATTACTGATGGATATGAGTCACCACACCTGACATTGTTGTGTATGTGGTTACTGGAATCAAACCTGGGACCTTGGAACCTGGGACCTTGTGCTTGCAATGCAGGTGCTGGAACCACTGAGCTAAATCCCTGGCCCAGACGCATAATTCTTTATAGATGTGAATTAAACTATAGAGTTCATAGATCTAAGGAAGTAGTGATCTAGTCTGAGTTTCCTCACTAGAAAAGAACAAAAGTTTATGCTGCCTAGTCAGTTGTGCTTTCTGTTATCAGAAAAATGCCTTGATGCAACTGTTCATATTGTTTCTGTCAGATATATTTATTATGTAATTAGCTTATATTTAAAACCTCTATAATCTTGACTTAAATATTTAAGTGAACATTTTGTACCATAATTTCACCTGACAAAATTATGTTGCTCAGAACTCAGTATTTATGAAATTATTTTAACTCCTCTTAAGTTAATGTGGCTGTCTTTTATTGCAGAGCTTTGTAAACATCATATATTTCAAGATTGAAAACAAGACAAATAATTCTTGAGACAATTCTAGTATTTTGTGCAGATACACTCCCCTTGTACCTGTTCTGTAAGGTAGCAGGATGATCTTACAAATAAGATACCAGGTTAAGCATCTCATTACTGTGTAGAGGAAACTTAGAGCATTTTTGCCATTTGTGTACTTGTTCCCTATTATATAATCATGCCCTTCACAAGAAAAAAACTCTTATATTATTTGTCCTCTGGCAGGATTTCCTCACATAAGCCTCACTCTTTCTCCCTAAGTCTTCCATCATAGGCTCGAGTTTAAAGCCTGTGGGATTTTCTCACTGCCCCAATATTAGTATGAAGATTCTTTTTTAAACTGAAGACATTTGAAATTCAACAAGTAAAGAAAAGGTGATTTCTAGGTGCTTCCCTAGTCAGACCAATAGCAATACCTTTCAGGAACTAAGACAACCATACATTCCCTCTTTGGTTTGGTCTATTCCCAGGAGTAAGAATGAGAATAAGTCTATCATAAATACCTTTTCCAGGGAATTTCATGCCCTGAGTAGGATGGAAAGATCACTTGTGCCTGCGTAGCAAACATTACCACAAAACTGATCTCCCTTTTCTTCTTCTGTTTTCCCTGAAGAAACTTTGTTGTTCTTCTCATAGAAACTGTTCCTTCCTAATCAATCTAACAAAGGAGGTGAAAGACCTCTACTCTGAAAACTACAGTACTCTGAAAAAGGAGATAGAAGAAGATATCAAAAAATGGAAAGACATACCTTGCTCCTGGGTAGGAAAAACCAATACCATCAAAATGACTATACTCCCCAAACTACTATACAGATTCAACGCAATCCCAATTGAAATCCCAACAGCATATTTCACAGATCTAGAGAAAAAAATCCAAACTTTCATCTGGAACCACAAAAGACCTAGAATAGCAAAAGCAATTCTAAGCAACAGGGACATGATGCCTGAAACTATATGATAAAGCCACCATGATAAAAACTGCATGGTAATGGCAAAGTAACAGACCTGAGGATCAATGGAGTAGATTAGAAGATCCAGAAACTACTCCAGATACACTGAGCCACCTCATCTTTGACAAAGGAGCCAAAAATCCTCAATGGAGGAAAGATAGCCTCTTTAACAAATGGTGCTAGAAAAACTGGGTTTTAACCTGCCAAAGACTAAAGCTAGACCTAGCTCTTTCACTCTGTACCAAACTAAAATCAAAGTGGATAAGAGACCTGAATATTAAAACAGGCAAAAACAGTGGGCTAAGTGTGTTTGAATTGAGGAGGATTATTTTGGTAATGTTTCTTTAACAGTAGTAAACAGCATTTATCATATTTTTGATCTATCTGTACATATGAACTTTAAAAAGATTGAACTCACCAAAATAAAGTAGAAGAATGTCAGAGGTGAGGGTGTGGGGGAGGAGGGAAGTGTTGGTCAAGGATGCAGACTTTCAATTATAAATTCTAGAGACCTAAGATAAAGGGTTGGATGTAATTAGTAGTAATGCATTAAGCACTGAGAGTGTGGCTCTGGGTGACAGCACTTGTCTAGCATGACTGAGGCCCTGATTTGGTCCTCAGTGCTACACCTTACGAAGTATTACATGTTTGAAACTTACTTAGAGTAGATTCCAAGTATTTTTCATACACACATATATATATGTGTGTATATATGTGTATATATATATATGTGTGTGTGTATATATGTGTATATATATATATGTGTGTATATATATATATATATATATTTTTTTTTTTTTTTTTTTTCTGGAGACAGGGTCTCGCTTTGTAGTTCAGGCTGGTCCTGAGCTCACTATGTAGCCCAGGTGAGCCTGGAACTCACAGCAATCCTCCTGTCTCTGCCTCCCGAGTGCTGGGATTATAGGTGTGAGCCACGATGCCTTTGTGGTATGTGGTATTGATTGCTGGTGGATGTGAGTCTCCATTCCTAGCATTGTTGTATGTGGTCATTTAGGGATTGAACCCAGGTCCTTAAGTTCGCAAGACAGGTGCCGGAAACTCTGAGCTAAATCCCTGGCTCTCACGTATATATTTTAAATCAATTATACTTTAGTAAAAGTAGAAACAATTTGTAATATGCACTAATTGTATGTGACAATATTTTGGGTCTTTTTGCATTGCTGGAGATTGAGCCCATGGCCATAGGCATGCTTGGCAAGCACTGTGCCATTGAGCGATACCTCCAACCAAACTCTTTTCATTCCCTTATTTTTTTTTAGATTTTTGGAGACAGGGTCTTGCTTTGTGGTTCAGGCTGGCCCTAAGCTCAGCCTCAAACTCACATCACAATCCTCCTGCCTCTGCCTCCCGAGTGCTGGGATTACAGGTGTGAGCCACCACTCCTGGCACTGTGGTATGTGGTACTGGTTGCTGCTGGGTGTGGGTCTCCACAGCCAGTATTGTTATGTGGTTACCTGGGAATCTAACCCGGCGCTTGTGAGACAGGCGCCGGAACCACTGAGCTAACTCCCTGGCCCGTCATTCCCTTATTTTTTGAGCCTGGCTTTCCCTGTGTTATGCAGACTGATCTAAAATTCATGCTCTGAAATGATTTTCTCACTTCATATTCTGAGTGCTGTGACTACAGGGGTTTAGCATAGGCTCCCTTCTACTCTTTTAAAGATGAATTGTCAGAAGAAAATATTAGCAATGTTCATATATTTGGTATGTGTATGTATAGTGTATATATGAAATGTAGTTAAAGTGTATTTTTCTTTTTTGCAGCCTAGGAAGAATATCATAATCAGTTAAAAATTATTGGCTGGGGATTTAGCTCAGTGGTTCCAGCGCCTGTCTTGCAAGTGCAAGGGCCCAAGTTTGATCCCCCAGTAACCACATACAATACTGAGCGTGGAGACTGATGCCCCACAGCAATCAGTATCACGTACCACAGTGCCGGGTGTGGTGGCTCATGCCTGTAATCCCAGCACTCGGGAGGCAGAGGCAGGAGGATTGCTGTGATGTGAGTTTGAGGCTGAGCTCAGGGCCAGCCTGAACTACAAAGCAAGACCCTGTCTTAAAAAAAAAAAAAAGCAAACAAAAAAAACCACTATTAAGTAAGATTTTTACTTTTCTTTATTTTTTTAAGAAGTAGTTTGTTCTGTTTAGTTCTAAGTCTCTGAAATTAATATGCCAGTTTCAGAAACTGTGTAGATAAATCTTATACAAATGCAAACACCTTTTTTCTTTTGTCATTCCAAATTTATCAGTTAAAGAGAGGATAAATACTAGTGAATATATTATTCATTCAACCATACAAAAAACATTGCTATTTCTTAGGCTCATAAGGACCACACTGTAAGTAGACCCAGGTATATTTTAACAAATTAAAAGCTTCTGTAGAACATATATTACAGTGTATTTCTCTCCCTCTCTCTCTCTTTTTTTTTTTTGAGTCAAGGTCTTCCTACATAGTTCAGATTGGCCCTTGAACTCACCATGTAGCCCATGCTGGCTTTGAACCCATGATGATCCTCCTGCTTCAGCCTTCTGAATGGTGGGATTACAGGCATGCACCACCATACCAGGATCATTTTTCTGTTAAATTTGTGAATATTTAGTTGTAGTATGGTGGAATTCTCCTCTAGTATTTTTACTTTTTCTGTACTAGTTTTATCTTGCTATGGTGTTTTTCTTTGCTCTTTAAGGCCTTATTAATTATTCACAGTATTACATCAATATTTTAAGCAATTTCTGGTCATGTTATATGCTTCTTTTATCTCATGATGTATAATCTCTCCCCTTTCAGACTCACAATGTACAAATGAAATCTCAGAAATCTTTCACTAAAAAAAAAGTTTGTTTATTATCTATTTTTGCACTATAGAGAAAAGAACACAGGGAATTCACAGTGAGCCTAGCCTTTTTTGTTTTGAAACACTTGTTAAATTGCTAAATTGCCCAGGATGGGCCTAAATTTGCAATCTTCCTGCTTCGGTCTCCCAGAGTGCTGGATTATAGGTATGCACCATCATGCCCAGCTAAAGAAAAAATTTATTTAGTTCATTCCAGTATCCTGAGGAACTAAAGTTTCCTTGCACCACATTTTGAAAATGTTACTTATGTAGCTATACATGGAGATAATAGAATGTGCACCCTTTCTTTTCTTCTCCTTCTTTTTTAGACAGATTCTCACTGTAGTTTAGACTGGCCTTGGACTTATGTACTGCAGGGCAGCCTTGAACTCCTGGCAGTCCTCCTGCCTTAGGCTCCCAAGTGTTGGGTTGCAGGTATGCCTCTGTGCCAACATGCCCAGCAGATCAGAAAGTCTTTTCTTTTTTTGTGTGTTTTTGTACCAGGGAATGAACTCAGGTGCAGAGCCACTGAGCTAAATCCCAAGCCAAGCTAAGAAGATCTTTTCTTTCTTTTTTTTTTTTTTTTTTTGAGACAGGGTCTTGCTTTTGTAGTTCAGGCTGTCCCTGAGCTCTGCCTTGAATTCACAGCAATCCTCTTGCCTCTGCCTCCCAACTGCTGGGATTACAGGCGTGAGCCACCATGCCTGGCACTGTGGTATGTGGTTCTGATTGCTGGTGGGTGTGAATCTCCACACCTGGCATTATTGTATGTGGTTACAGATCAATCCTGTCCTTTGCACTTGCAAGGCAGGCGGAACCACTGAGCTAAATCCCCAGCCCTCTCTTTCTTTTGTAGTTCAGACTGGCTCAAAACTCATTGTGTAGGCCAGACCAACCTTGAACTCACAGCAGTCCTGCTTCTGCCTCCCAAGTGCTCTGCTTACAGGCATTGTGGTATGTGGTTACTGGGGATTGAATTTAGGACCTTGCAGTAGCTAGGCAGATGCCTGAACCACTGAGCTAAATCCCTTCCCCAAAAGGATCTTTTTTTTTTTTTTTTTTCTTTAATTATCTTTATTGGTACATTAAATATACACGTCATGATTGCACTCCATAATGGGGATTTGTACCAGTATAAGACACAACTTAATTCTCATTTTTTCCCATAGCCCCACCCACCCTACCACCCCCCCATATATATAAAATTTGTTTCCTTACTTTTTTGTTACAATCTCAACATTGTCCCCTTTCAAAAGGATCTTTACTTAACTTAATCAGACTCTTTCCTGTGTTGCCTTTGGGCCAAATTTATTACTTTTTCATTCTCTCTAAGATGTAAGGAATGCTAGAATAGTTGGATTATGCCCTTTTTGCTTTGAGGCTATGAATCTAATAATTTATTTTTCTTTTTGAGACAGGGTCTCACTTTGTAGTTCAGGCTGACCCTAAGCTCAGCCTCAAACTCACATCACAGCAATCCTCCTGTCTCTGCCTCCGAGTGCTGGGATTACAGGCGTGAGCCAGCACGCCCAGCACTGTGGTATATGGTATTAGTTGCTGCTGGGCGTGAGTCTCCACACCCAGTATGGTATGTGGTTACAGGGGGATTGAACCGGGGTCCTTGCCCTTGCAAGACAGGCGCCAGAACCACTGAGCTAAATCCCCGGCCCCTAATTTATTTTTCTTTAAAGAGTATTATTCCTGTTTTTCATGTCATATCTCTGAGTGTTGAGAAATGGAAGCTATTTCTATTAACTTGTGCCTAGTTATGGTTATAATGACTAATTTTTCAAAGTGAAATAAGTCTCACATGTGTTATATTCAGTGACTTATTTGATGATAGGATAAAGTAACTAAAAATCAGTAGAAGACTACTCAGAAAAATCCCATTTTATTGTAAATGTAACATAGTCTGTTTATTCACTTTCAAGCAGCATGTTTTAAAATCATAATTTAAAACAACCTTTTTGTAAAAAAATATAACTTTTAGTCACAGAGGAGAGAAAATTCAAGCATTCCCAGTGGGATTTTTTTTTTTTTTTTGAGACAAATCTTTGCTGAATTGTTGAATTGTTCAGGCTGTGCTTAATTTGTGCTCCTTCTTCCTCAGCTTCCTAGAGTGCTGGGGTTACAGGCATGTGCCAGCACTCCCATCAAGAAAAAATTTAAATATGTTATTGTTATCCACTCATGGTGTGAGGAGTTGAGGGGTGTAACTTGAACACAGATATCTGAAACTTCTAGAATACTTTAGTGTTTTACATTTCTGTAGAAGTCTAGGACATAATAACCTGTGAGCAGAAGAAAGATAGTGGCTGATCTTGTAGAAGACTGGATCAGTCTTTCTTGTTCCCCTTTGTGGAATTTGTTCTTTTTAATCCAAATACCTCTATGTGTAGTCTTTACTTGTATATGTTGGCATTGGCGTCAAATCAGATGTATCCTCTCTTGAATAGCAGTACTAGATTTGATCTTAAAGGAAGACATGGGTTAGGAAATTGTTTTATTTTTATTTGCTTAGGATTATAAAATATTTTTGCCTGTTACTATTGTGTTAAATATCTTCTTTTTGCACTTTAGTGGAATTTGTAATTTTAAAGATGAGTAACACTTGATTTACTCATTTTCTTTGGGTTTAAGGTCACTGCTGTAAAGACACAGAAAAATTAATTCCTGAAAGATCAACATCAAAAACAAGTCTTAAATTGCCAGGATGCACTTTATAGCTGATTTTTTTCCCTTTAAACTAGTGGTTTTAAAATTTAAGGATAGTAGCCAAGTCAATAGTGAGCAAATTTGACCATCCAAAAATGATTCAATGGCATGTTTTAAAAATTTTTAAAGTTTATTCATTTTATTTCACTTTAAAACTTGCATGTACTCATTGGCTAATATTTAAGACAGAAAAGCTTAAGAAAATAAATGTAAAGCTGGACAGAGTAGTGAATGCCTGTGATTCCGACAGTGTTGGAGGCTGAAGCAGGAGGATCATAAGTTTGAGCCAAGCTTTAGTAAGACAACTTTGTGAGATCCTGTCTCAAAATAAAAAATAAAAATAAGAGAGATGTAGCTTCAAAAAATTTTAACTTGTTTCTGTAAAAGCTTTGGGTTTAATCCTCAGTACCACATACACAAAAAAGTAAAAATACTCCATAATCTTATACCCAGAGCTAACTATCCTTTCATCATTTTTTGAGCGAAAACCACATTATTAAGACCATGTTGAAAGTGAAAAAGTAAGTTGATAGTTTGATTTTTCCCTTGTATTACTAAATTGCCTGAATATCCTTTGGATCCATTCATTTCTATCAGTCAACAAGATGTAAATATATCAGTATGGATATAACATGTATATACATATATGTACAGTACACAAGACATTGTTATCTGCTCCCTAGAGGGTTTATTTTTGAGAGCACAAAAGTCAACCATAATATAAAGCAGAATGTTCATGTTTTATTGAAGCTCAGACAAGGAAACGGTCTAAATTATATGAACTTTGTTTGACAAAGTTTGTTTATTTGTAGATCCCACTCTTTGGTGCCAAGACTATTGGCCGAAGTTCTGATGAACCAGCACTGAGCAAAGCTGAATTTGTTGAGAAAGTTCGTCAGAGTAACCAGGCCTGTCATGATGGAGATTTCCACACAGCTATTGTTCTGTATAATGAAGCCCTGGCTGTTGACCCTCAGAACTGCATCTTATACAGCAATAGATCTGCAGCCTACATGAAAATCCAGCAGTATGACAAGGCACTGGATGATGCAATCAAAGCCCGACTTCTCAACCCCAAATGGCCAAAGGTAGAAATTTTATTGACTCTCACAGAATCTTTTGTGTTGATTTCTTATTTTAGTATAACATTCTATTGACTCAGCACTCTTGCTAGTATAATAATCAGTACTTAAGCAAAATGCAGAATGACTTCATTGCACTTGTATACTAGTGACTGGCTTCCTTCTTAATGCTTTGAATATGTGCTTTCTCTGTTCAAGTTTAATTATTTTATCTGTCTTTTTGAGATTTTGATTTTTTTCTCAACTTCTTTGTAGGATACATTCTAGTTATTTAGGTTTTGAGCATCTCTTTTTTGTATAGCTGTTTTGATGGCAGATAATGATCATGTTTTTGTCTTTCAGTTTAAAATTAAATAATTTTATTACATTAATAACTTGGTTTTCAGAATGTATAAACTCAAGGAAATTTTATTTTTTCTAATGTTGTTGATTATTTCTATTTCCTTGAATATTGGAGGCCTTGAGTTGTTATTATTCTTTGTACATATAGATGCTTCTCAACTTTTATAAGGTTTTGTCACAATAAACCATCCTGAGTTGAAAATAGCTTAAGTCAAATAGCACTGCATAGTGGTTCAAGGCGTCTAAACTACATAGTGAGGCACTGTCTCAGGAAATCAAAATCAAAAACAGCTCCCTCATCCTCCCCAAACCCAGACCCCAAACCCAGAAAAATTCACCAAACTGTATTTTATACATTTAACCTACAAAATATTGCTTAGCTTACCTTAAACATACTCAGAATGCTTACTTTGACCTGTCATTCAACAAAATTACCTAACACAAAGCCTCCTTTTAATAAAATGTTGAATATCCCATGTAATTTATTGAAATTCTCTACCCAGGAAAACACTGACAAGATAGCACATGCTCAGGATACAGCAAAAGGTTATATATGCTCATGGTGTGTGGCTTGTTACCACTACTCCGTATTTCATTTTATTTATTTATTTTTTGAGACAGGGTTTCACTTTGTAGTTCCAAATTCCTAACTAAACGAAAATCAACTCTCTTATTTTTTTTTTTATTTTTTTATTTTTTTGAGACAGGGTCTTGCTTTGTGGTTCAGGCTGGCCCTGAGCTCAGCCTCCAACTCACATCACAGCAATCCTCCTGCCTCTGCCTCCCGAGTGCTGGGATTACAGGCGTGAGCCACCACGCCTGGCACTGTGGTATGTGGTACTGGTTGCTGCTGGGCGTGAGTCTCCACACCCAGTGTTGTATGTGGTTACCGGGGATCGAACCCGGGTCCCTGTGCTTGCAAGACAGGTGCCGGAACCACTGAGGTAACTCCCCGGCCCTATTTTTTTTTTTTTTTGAGTCAGGGTCTTGCTTTGTAGTTCAGGCTAGCCCTCAGCTCAGCCTCAAACTCACATTACAGCAGTCCTCCTGCCTCTGCCTCCTGAGTGCTGGGATTACAGGCATGAGCCACCACACCCGGCAGTGTGGTATGTGGTACTGATTGCTGTTGGGGGTGAGTCTCCACACCCAGTATTGTATGTGGTTACTGGGGATCGAACCCAGGTCCTTGCACTTGCAAGACAGGCACCGGAATCATTGAGTTAAATCCCTGGCCCTGCTCAGTATTTTAAAGAGTAGTGTACATTTTTAGCCTGTGAAAAGGTCAAAATTCAGAATTTAAAATATGTTTACAACTGAATGTATATAACTTTTGGATTATTAGGAAGTTAAAAAATTTTAACCTGAACCATTGTGAGTCAAGACCATCTATATCATGTAACTGTATATATGTGAGGCCATCTATATCATATAACTGTATCAGTGCAAGGTCCTAAATTCAATTTCTGATACTGGGAAAAATTTAGAGCTCTAATAGCTTTTTTTTAGTAGTACTGGGGATTGAACCAAGGAACTTGGATATGCTAACAATGTCCTCAGCACCACATTCTACCTGCTATTCATCCATTTTTTTTTTTCCTTGAGACAGGGCTTTGCTAAGTTTCCTAGATTGGCTTCTATTTTCTGATCCTCCTGGCTCAGCCTCCCGAGTAGCTGGTGTTACAGGCATTAACCACTGCATTTAGTTTTTATTAGGTTTTTTCTTTACACATTTGTTAGGATTTTCTATGCACACATTGGTGTTGCCTGCAAGTAAAAACAATTCTTTTTTCCTTTCTTTTGTTTCTTTTTCTTGGCCTCTTTCAGTGGTGAGCATATTTAGTACAATCTTGAATAGAAGTGGCAAGAATGAACTTCATTGTTAATCTCAGTGGGAAAGCATTAAGCTTTCCATTGTTGATGATGATGCCCTTAATTAAGTGAAAGGTGTTCCTCTCAATTACTATTATGAATGATTATTGAATTTTGTTACAGTTTTCCTTTCATTTGTTGAAATGACAATAAGTTTTTCTTCATTTAATCTATTAATATAGTAATTTGAATTGAGGGTGTTAAATCTTAGGACTCATGGGATTAATTCCTTTATTAGTTTTTTTTTTTGAGACAGGGTCTCACTTTGTGGTTCAGGCTGGCCCTGAGCTCAGCCTCCAACTCACATCTCAGCAATCCTCCTGCCTCTGCCTCCCGAGTGCTGGGATTACAGGCCTGAGCCACAACGCCCGGCACTGTGGTATGTGGTACTGGTTGCTGCTGGGGTGAGTCTCCACGCCCAGTATTGTTATGTGGTTGCCTAGGGATCGAACCAGGGCCCTTGCCCTTGCAAGACAGGCGCCAGAACCACTGGGCTAAATCCCCGGCCCTGTTTTTTTTTTTTAAACAGAGTCTCGTTTTGTAGTTCAGGCTGGTCCTGAACTCACTTTATAGTTTAGGCTAGTGTTGAACTCAAGGCAATCCTGACTCTTCCTTCCAAGTGCTGGGATTACAGGCGTGAGCCACCACACCCAGCATTGTGGTATGTGGTACCAGGGAGAGAATTTAGGACCTTGTGCTTGCTAGGCAGGTGCCAGAACCACTGAGCTAAATCTCTGGCCTCATTTATTAGTAGTTTTATAAATTGTTGGAAATGATGTATAAAATTTTGTTGAAGAATTTTTATATCTGCCAGGTGTGGTGATGCACACCTGTAATCGCAGCACTTTGGAGAATGGAGCAGGAGATTATGAGTTTGAGGCCAGTGATGGCTGTCTTGTGAGTTCAAGGCCAGTCTCTACTACATATTGGGACCTTGTCTCAAAAAACCTAAAAAACCCCCAAGAAACAAGCAAAGGAAAAAAAAAAAAACCCAAAAGAATTTTTACATCTATGTTGATGAGGGATATATGTACATAGTTTTTTCTCATGTTGCCTTTGTTTGGTTTTGGTAGCAGAGTGGGTTATTCTTACACAATGAGTTGTAAAGTATTCCCTTTGAGAATTTGTGTAGGACTGGTATCTTTCTTAGGTAAGAATTCATCAGTAAGACATTTTTATCTGGACTTTACTTTGAAGGTTTTAACTATAAACTCAATGTTTTGATATAGGCCTATTCAAGTTTTTAAATTATTCTTGAATATTTGGTAGTTGTTTCTTTCAGTTAATTTTTTATGATTCTAAAATTTGTTTATTGCTTGTTACCTTTTAATATTTGTGGAACTCATAGTGATTCTCTTTATTTTATATAGTTATTCTATCAATTCCTGGGGTAAGGATGTTAAAGTCTTCAGTTAAGATTTTGGATTTTGCTGTTTATCCTTCTAATATAATATAATTTTTTCTGAAAGGAGATGCATCTATCTATCTATCTATCTATGTATCTATGTATCTATCTATCTATGTATCTATCTATCATCTATCTATGTTGTATTTTAGTTTTGGAGACAGTATCTCATTGTGTATTTCAGTCTGGCCTTGAACTCACCTGGTCATCCAGGCTGTCCTTGAATGGAAAGCAGTCTTCCCTGCCTCAGTTTCTGAAGTGCTGGGATTACAGATATGTGCCACCAATGCCTGGCATGGTAGTTGTTAATTATTATGGTTGTAATCTTAATAGTGTTAGTAGTTGTTTTACATTTATATACAATTTTTTCTTTCCTTTAAATTTTTTCCCCTATCATACTCTGTGAAATTAATATACTCATATAAATTTTAGTGAAATCACTCAGTTCTTTTTTTAGTGCATGTGAAACAAGCATTGTACTACTGAACTACATCTCAGCCCTGTTTATTTGTGTATGTATATATGTATTTTTTACATAAGGTCTTGCTGAGTTGCCCAGACAGCCTCAAAACTGTGATATTTCAGTCTCAGTCTCCTGAACAGCAGAGATTACAGGCATGTACCACCTTACCTAGCTGATTTTTTTGAGCATTTTTCTTTCCCTTGTAATAATACCAGCAATCTTTGGAACCCTTCCAATTTTTGCTGATCTTTTATTTTTAAAAAGGGCTGATGCCAAAGTGGGTAAAATATTCCATTAAACTATTTCCAATCATAAAGGGTAGGGGAAGACTCATTACTCACTTCATACATAGGACACATACTTTTTTTGAATAACTTATCAGATCTTGTTGCCTTTATATGTTCTGCTTAATTTTCTTTATTTCAATTCAAAAAAATATCTATTAGACATTTAACATAACAAACATAATTCTGCTGTTGCGTTCTCAGTATTTCCTTGAGAGCTCCCAGGCATGGAGATGCACACACATAATTGTGCACACACATAATCCCAGCAGTTGAGAGGCTGAGGTAGGAGGATTCCCACAAATTCAAGGCCAGTCTGTGCTGCATAGCAAGACCTTGTTTCAAAAAACAAAATAAAACAAGCAAACAAAAAACCCAAACAGTATTTAGTTGATTTGTCTTTTCTGTCTTTTTGTTGAATTGGCAGGTTGACCTTTCCTCGTTAGTTTGGTATTCTTCCTTTTCTCCATGATTAAAAAAAAAAAAGTCTATATTGTAAGCCTGCACTTATATCCACTAGATTTTGCTCTATAACAAATCACTCTGAAACCTAGTGACTAAAAACAGCAACCATTTTTTTTGCTCAAAATTGGCTTTTCTGAACTGTGCTGGCCAATCTGATCTCTACTGGGCTTGCTCATAAGTTTGAGATCAAGTAGAAGTTTGGCTGGTGGTTCAATTATCTGAGATAGTTTAACTTACATTTTTGGCAGTCAGTGTGCTGTTGTCCAGGGCAACAGCGGCAGCTGAGCCACATGTCTCTCATCATCCTGCAGGCTTTGCTGGGCTTTTTGGCACGGCAGTTGCAGGATTCTAAGAGGCTTCAAAAGAGTACAGACACAAATGTGCAGCACTTTTTAAGTGCTGTTTGTACTACATTTGCTTTTGTCCCATTGGCTAAAGCAATTCACCCCAGAATCACTGTTGGAAGGGATTATGGAATGGAGCATTGATGTAGATGGGGAAAAATTCATGAACAGTCTTGCCATATACCACAATATTTTTTGTCAGATCAAATGTGTGCTATAGTACATATCCAAGTATCCTAATATTCCTTTTTAGTCATATCTATTTGTCTTTGTGATTTGGAAATATTCTTGAATCATATATTTTCAGATAAGTCAGTTATAAAGTAGTTATGGAAATTTTCTTGAATCATAT
>PVIR01026190.1:0-24136 GCA_004026965.1 Petromus typicus | reverse complement strand
AATAGTGACAGCATAATGTCTCCCTTTCTTATTTTTATTTCTTTCTCTTTTCTAGTTGCTGTGACTATTTCCAGCACTACATTGAACAGGAGTGATGGTTGTGGTCACCCTTGTCTTGTTCTTGATTTTATCATTAAATGTTTCAGGTTTTGACCACTTAGTATGATGCTGGCTAGGTGTATACACAAAAGAATTTAAAGACTCATACCACAGTGACATATGTGCACCCATGTTTATCACAGCTCAGTCTGCAACAGCTAATTCTTGGAAACAGCCCAAATGTCCACTAACAGAGGACTAGACAAAGAAGAGATGTTTTTTCTTTGTTTGTTTGTTTTAATAAAATGGAGTATTATTCAGTCATTCAGAATAATAAATTTGAGTCATTTATACTCAAATGGATGTACATAATGACATCCTCATAAGTGAAATAAATAGGACACAGATTTGTAAATACCATATCCTTTATTTTTTATGAAAAATTAAAGGTAAAAATGAGTATGAAAATGTATAATAGGTATTGTGATATAGGGGAAAGATGTTCAAAACAAAAAGAGGGGGCAGGGGTAAGTAAAGAAGAGAAAGAACAAATTTGATAGTAACAAAAGGAAACAGAGTTGTGTATATAGGGAGTGTGGAGTTGTAGGGAGGGAAAGAAAGGGGGAAAATAAGAATCATGGTGTGTCATGTACAAGTACAAACTCTCAAAGTTGAATATGATCATAATATCTATATGAAATGTACTAATAAAATCAATTTTACAAAACAGTGTAAAGAGTTGCCAAATGGTTTCCGAGTTGGCTTGCCAATGTTAGCTTCTTAACAGAAATGTATGACACTGCTGTGTTTCGTTTTGACAATCTTTTCATGACTTATTTGTAGCTATTATTTTGATTTTCATCATCCAAAGAGCTGTAAAATGGCATGATATATATAATATAATATAATATATTTTATATATATCATATATATTATATATATTAGATTAATATATAATATATAATATATTAGATATATAGTATATAATATTCATAATATATTATATAAAATATATATGTATAATATATTATATATTATATGTACTTATATATATGTTTAAGAGCAACTTCAGGGAAATAAACATTTTTATTCATTAACTTATAACATTATTCATTTACTTATATTTTATAACTTTTATTTTTATTTACTTTTGTTTCATAACTTATTATTCATTTACTTATAACATTATGATCACATTCATCATTTGGATTTTGTACCTGTACATGATATACATCTGAGTTCTTTCTTTCTAATTCCTGTTCATCCCTTCAACCCCTCCAGCCCTCCCTATTAATAAAACTTTGCTTCCACTTTCCCTTCTTTTCTTTCTTCCACCCTTCTGCTTAACTTCTCTTCTTCTTTGAACTTTTTCTTCCTGTTTCATGTTCTGTGTTTTATCAGCAAGTACATTACCTCTAGACTTTTTGCATGAGGCCCTCATCAAATTGCACAATTTGCTTCTATTTTTCACTATTAACTTTTTCATTAGGTCATGTGAGACTTTGTCGAGGCTTTTCTGAATACATTCAACTGATAATGTGGGTCTTGCCCTTAGAAACAATGTAGTGCATTGATTTTTTGATCCCACACTATTTTTACATTCTTAGCATAAATCTCATTTAGTTCTGTTAATAATTGTTTCTACATAATGCTGTATTTACTAGTTAATGTGTAGAACTTCTTGCATTGATTTCCATAGCAATATAAATCTTAATTAGATTCATTAATTAATTCTAGTTATCTGAAAGTCTTTTTGTGGTCTTTCATTTCTGTACAATATTGGCTTTGGATAATAAATTAAAAAATATTCCTTTTTACTTTAATTTTGGAAAAGGATATTGAAAAATTTATACAAATTTTCTTTAATTACTTGAAAAATTCACTAGCAAGCTCTTGGGGAACTGGTTCTTCTTTGTGTAAAGTTTTAATATTTATAATCCTAATAATTTGCATGGCATAGACCTATTCAATTTTCTATACCATCAGAATTTTGTTTTCAAACATATCTTTATACAAATGTATCCTTTTCACTTAGGCTAATTAATTAACACAACAGTTGATTTCAGAACTCTTTTACAAACCTGCTATTTTAACAATGGAAGAATTTTTCCTTTTAAACTCTCAAATAAGAGCAATTTAAGTATTCTCTATTTTTTTTTTTTTTTTGGTTTATCTCATTACAAGCTTGAGCATTTGTTGATATTTCCCCAAAATTAACTTTTAGAATTTTAACTTTTTATATTTTTGCTATATTTCTATTTTCTATTTATTTTATTTAATTATCATAATTATTATTGTCTTTCTTCTACTTGTGTTGGTTTCAGTTTGTTTTTTGTAATAGTTTTGTAGAAGGAGGCAGGGTAAGAGGATACAGCCAGAACCCTTGTGGAAAACTCCAGTCCCTGAGAGTTAAACAGCAAAAGGATTAACAACCAATAAATGACAAAGTTGAAATTTTGTTAGGGGGCAACTACTGCAGAAGCAGAAAAGTCCAATCCTCTGAGCTCACCACACCTTTATTGGTACCAAGACTTCACATCCAAAATCCTAGCATTCATAAAACAGGGCAGTTATCCATAATAATATGTACAGTTGAAGATCCCATAGGACAAGACAGTCATCTTTAAATTGGAATAAGTCCCAGTAAGTGAATTTTAAGGCCAATAATCCTGGTGCTGTAATCCTTGTAGTTTAAAATCCGCAAGGTGGTCAGATGTCCATAGTAATCCCAGTAGTTGATTCTGCAGGGCAGGGAAGACATCCAGTAGGAAGTCTGAATAAATTGTCTGGAATTCCCAATTGTATGTATCTAGATTTATACCCAAAGCCTTGTGTGCTCAAAGGGTTTTTTTGTGTATGTGGTACTGAGAATCAAACGTAGGACCTTCCGTTCGCCAGGCAGGAATGTGCCACTGAGCTATATCCCCTATCAAGGTTTTTTATTTGGAAAATGACTGGATTAATAGGGCATATTAGTTGAATTGCTGTTGGACAGTGGATTCTGATTAGAAAAGGTGGATCACTGGATTTCTGTGAGCCTTGATTCTATGATTGCTATTTCAAAGTTATTTTTTAATCCACTTACGCTCTACATTTGAATATAAATGTAGTGGATATAAATCTGGTGGAGAAAGTTATAGTTGAATTTTGGTATCTATAAACAGGCTATCTAAATATCTTCAGGGATTTTTTTGAATCAGCAAATTACCTCATCTATATTTAATATAATTATTAATATAGTAGAAATTTTCTCTGTTGTCTCATTTTTGTTTTTCATTTATTGACTATATATCACTTCTCTTTTTACTCCTTAACTATTTTTTCTCAATTGTGTATACTGTTTAGTGTAGTGCAGAATTTTAATTTTTATGATTTTTTTATTATTTTGTGACATAATTTTATCAATTTTTCTATGACTAGACATATACCTATAGCTAATAAGAAATATTGTAAAGTTATAGTAATGGTCACAGTGACATATTAAAAGGTTGCTCCTTTTACCACTGTTCTTTTCTTTGTTATTGGTATTAGTATACACACAACATTTGCATGTTATAAATCACCTGTATTTATTTATATGATTTTATATTTATCAAAATCCGGGAATTAAATATTTATAAATAAATTTATACAATAAATTAACTTAATTGTTTCCTACATCCTCTCACTTTCAATATAAACTTATCCCATCGTATTTGCTATTTTATGAAACAATTCTGAAAGGCTTTTTTAAAAATATATATCTTCCTTTAGTTGTGCTTTTGTGGCTACCTTAATGTGCCAAATTAATTCTAAAGCTTTATCTTTCAAGATCATTTTGACTCTGAAGAAGCATGAATGTCCCAGAGTGCCATGTCCAATGGAGAGTGCCGATGAAGATACAATGTGATATTTTTGTGAATATATACTCCTATTGGAAGGCATTCAGCAGCAGTTTTCATGATATTGTTGATTATACTTAATTAAGACGAAAAGGCAAACTGTCAATTCTGCTTCAGAAAGTGACAAGAATGATAAGCGAGACATTATTCAAGTGAAGGGGAGGATTGTGAATGGGATTACTGTCACTGTCTCTTTAGGGATAATAATATTTAAAAATTTAATTATCACCTTTATTCTCACACTCCTTGGGTGTTACCTTATATATTTGTTTTCCTCCAGGCTGCTGTGGTTTCCGTGGATTCCATTAGTCACCTCCAATCATTTTGTTCAACTTGAATTTTTAGGTTCTGAAGTTTTCCTTTTTTTAAAATAATTTTTGTTACACTTTAGATATACATAAAGATTACAATAATCATAAGAAATTTGTATTTTTAGGGAATATATCTTGATTATTTTCTTAACACCTCCCTTTAATCCCTTTTCCTCCTTATTTACAAATTCTTTGTTTCCATTGTCTTTCTTTATTGTCTTTACCCTTCTTCTATCCTGTTTTTATTTCGATGCTAACATTTTCTTCCTATTTCACAATATCTATTGTGCATTTTGGTTTTTATTTTCCCTTTTGGTTTCTCAAACCACAGAAACAGTGAAATACTTAAATATGTATGTCTAATTAGTTTCACTTATGAATATAGTCTCGATGCATCCATTTACCAAGAAATATCTAAAGTTTATCTTTATAGCAGAGAGTTATTCTACTGTGTAAAAAAACTCATGAGTTCTTTATCCATGGATATTTGAGGTGCTTGCAATCTTTAGCTTTTACAAATCATTGTGCTTTAAACAGGGTTATGCCTATATTGCTATGATCTGACGTTTTAAATTCTTTTGGGGAGAAACAAGTAGAGGAATAGTTGGGTCAAATGGAACCTCTCTTTTTACTTTTTTGAGAAATTGCCGCGCTGATATTCACAGAGACTTCCTCAGTCTACATTCCCAGCAACAATGAAGAAGGGTTCCTTTCTCCCCTCAGCCCTGGCATCATTTGTTGCTGGTTGATTTCTTGATAGTGGCCATTCTTTCTGGAATGAGATAGAATATCACTGTTATCATTGGGTCTCCTGAATAACCCATGATTGTTGAACAGTTTTTCATACATTTATTGTTGTCTAGTTTCTTAAGTGTAGCCTTTTGGCTAATAACAAATTGTTGCTTTTGGGTAGGGGGAGCTCAGTACTTTCCATATATTAATGAATTACTTTGTGACCTAGATTCAATCCAGTGAAAAATTGACTGTTATGTTTTATTAATTTTCCATTGGACATGAACATGTTGAGACTTTTTTATTTGTTGCTGTTGCTTTTCAGTATTATCTTCTTTAGTTTTGTTTTTAAAATTCTTCCAATGATGTGTCTGACTTTGAATTTCTTTGTTTTATAACTTTGAAGAACTTACTAGACTTGTCATTTATATATATTGTGTTGTAAAAGTTTTGGAATTTTATAGTACAGTATATTTACTTCTTCATTTCATTAGTTCTTTTCCCTTTGGTTTATTACATGTATTGATACATTTATTCCAGTCCTACAACTTTTTCATGTTTGTCTTCTTGATGCCTTAAACTGATTTTCAGTATATATATATCTATATCTATATCTATATCTATCTATCTATCTATCTATATATATATATAATTTCCATTCAATAAACTTCAAAATCACTAGTATTTTATTTCTTCATGGAAAAACAACCTATGAATAAGATTATGGCTTGAAATACCTAAGGATTAGTCTTAGGGATGCTCTACCACTACGCTATATATCTGCCTCATTTTATTATTTGCTTTGAAATGGTCTCATTGATATTCCAATGCTAGCTTGAAGTTTGGAGAGAGAATCTGTAAATTTGTTTCTTCAGTGAACTTTTTATTTCAGTGATCAGAGTTTTTAACTCCAAGCTTTGTATTTTTTTAATTATTTGAATGAGCCTTTTCTCTTCCCTGATATTTTTACTTCATAAATATCATCTGTTTTTCCTTCTAAAATTATAACTTTTATAGTTTTTGAATGTTCTTACAATAGTCCTTTTGAAGTTTTTGATATCTGATACAACAGGGCCATTTGGAATTTTACTCTTCTTCACATTCAATTTATATAGGTCATACAATCTTACTTCTTACATATTAAAAAAAATTCAGTTGAATATTGAACATTTGAGGTAATATAAGAATTCTGGCAATTGTCCTCCCTTTTTGAAGGATTTTGGAGTTGTTTGCTTGCGTGTATAGTTAGTGACTTATTGAAATTAATTTAAGCATTTTCTTGGCATGTGTGCTCTTGGTTGTTCCTCCTCATAGGTCTTTGCTTTAAGCATATGTGTGTGAGAGACGGGGAAAAGGACACAGCCAGAACCATCATGGCAAGCTCCAGTCCCCCGTAAGTCCCACAGCAAAAGGATTAAAATCCAACAAACAACAAAATTGGAACCTTGAGGGAAAGGCTGAGTTTAGGCTCTGCCCTTGCTTTTTTAGGCAGCAGCAAAAGGCTCCAATACCCAAATTCCCCGCATCTTTAATAGGTACCAAGTCTTCACACCCAAAATCCTAGCATGTATAAGGCAGGGTGGATATCCTCAATAATCCTTGTAGTTGAAGATCCTCTAGGGCAGGGCAGATGCCCCCAATAATGCTTGTGCAATAATCCTTGTAGTTGAAGATCCCATAGGGCAGGGCAGATATCCCCAAATCATACACAGTTCCTGACATATGTACATCGGCCAATGTATTTTCTAGCTTCACAGAACTGGTGCAAATATTCCTCTCAGTGAGAGACAGAGTAAAAGTAGGGGAAGTTATCCAGCATTAGCTATTTTATTTTAGTTGTATTTTATAACTTCTTTCTCTTTTGGTCACTCATATAGCTTTTGATTCCTATTAGTTGCTAAGTGACTCCTCTTTTGCAATATCCCTGAACTTAAATTGCTCCACAGTGTGACATAAACTCTATTATAGGGTAGTCTACTTTTTCCAACTTACTCCTCTTTAGGAGAACTTAGCTACATCTATTCCTGGCTCTCTCAGTTAAACTTTTCCCTGGGATACTGTTTAGCTAGTTGTTTTAATGCAGCAGTCAGATTTTTTTTTTATTATTTACTCCAAAAATATTTATTGTATACCACAATGCCTTTATCTTGAAATGTTCGTCATACTTTTGAGGTAAAATAAAATGTTTACGTGGGATAGCTTTTCCCCCCTCTCCACTCTCTTTCCATCCTGTCTCTCACTGAGAAGAATCTCAGCACCAGTTTTGCAAATCTATAAAATGCATTGGTTCACTTTTCTCAGGGTGTGTCTATTGTCTAACAGGGCATCTGCAATGGATCTACTTTCACCTGGAGTGAAATATCTGTGGTCTAGGATGAAGCAAGTTAATGCCCAGTTCTCCTGTTGTTCCTGGAGATTGAGTATCTGGTTGAAAATTAATTGAGTATAGGAAAATGTTCCCAAGGAAACTGCTCCACTGCTTCCAAGACATGAAGAAGTGGTGGAGAAATGAGAAATGATGCCGTCTGCTGAGGTAGGAGTGCCTACAGTCCTAGCTTGGAGCTGAAAAGACAGGGTGTCTGGGTGCTGGCTGCTCTAAGGAACAGAGGGACCATTTCTTTGAGCAAGGGAAAGGGGAAGGGGAAGGGGAAAAGAGAGGCCCCGTAGCCTAAGCTGCACAGGTTCTGTTTCTTTAGGAGCTTTTCTCTTTCATTGATTTTTATTGGTGCATTTTAGGAATACAGTATGATCTCATTCCACATTGAGAATTTCTACCTGTACAAAATATATCTTGATTCTCATTTTTTCCATTCCTCTGCCTTCCATCCTCTATATACATAGCTTTATTTCCATTTTTTTTGTCTTTACCATCAATTTTTTCTTTCTATTCCCTACTTTCCCCTATCCTCCTTTTCTTTTTCCTTTTGGACATTTTCTTCCTATTTCACAGCACCTATAATACATTTCTCAATATCCTCCATGCCATTAGAAAAATTTTCAGAGTTTGAATGATTTTAATATTTATGTATTTTGCAGAACTGATGGTTGTTTTGTTGATGAGAAGAATAAGCCACTCTGTATGATGATGTCATTCTAGATGTATTAATAATTATAATAAAAAGTGATATGCTGAAAAATTTGAAAGTAATAACTGATAGAAATACAGATATAAATTTCCAATGAGAAATATGATCATAATATATTCCTAAAATGTACCAATAAAACAAGTGTTGTAAAAAAGTCTCTAATAAACAACCAAAAGCAAAAATAACTGATAGAAAATATAGTAAAAGGATGAAAGACAATACGTCAAAATATGAAGAGCATTTCTGATTAATTCTGGATTTCTAAAACCTCAAAGGAGACTACAATATGATTAATAACTTACTAACCACTGATTCCATTTGATGAAATTTGGAGAGTGGTAATAGTTAAGTATAATTTGTAGTTGGATATTTATTGACATTAAAAAAAAACAAAAGTAAAAATGCATATGCATTTACCTTCTGATATAACTGTGAATATAAAATCTCATATATAAGTAGATTATTTAAGATTTTTAAACTCATTTTTAAATGAGTTTTTCATTTAAAATTTTTAATCTTGGCATAAAGTTATAAAAATCTACTTTATTTGTAATACTGATGCTTCCTGAGAGATAAATATATTTTCATAAATTAGCTGATATCTACACATTTGGACAGTATGATGATTATAATGTTAGTAATCATGCTTAAAATATGAAGAATTTTACTTGTAATATTTAAAATTTATACTCTAATTTAAATAATAATGAGTTGTATCATACCACATTTAGTCATTATATATGAAAAATACTGCTATGAATGCACAAGTTTATTTATTTATTTATTTATTTTTGGATTAAGTCCCTTGGAAATGGAAGAGAATTGTTAATCAGTACATTCATGTATGGCCTAACAGTTTGAGAAACTAGATTTTTATAAAAATAACAACCAAAGTAAAAATAGTAGGCTGGGGATTAAGCTCAGTGGCACTACCACCAGCTTTGCAAGCATTAGGCTGTGAATTTGATCTTTGATGAAGCAAAATAAATAAATGAATAAATAAATAAAACTAGAAAAGCTAGAGAATTAATATAACAATTGTAATTATTGGTTAAGATTTTTTTCAATGAGTGTAATTTTCTTCCTACATTTTTCCCCAAAAATGTTCAATGTCCTCTTCAGTGTAGTGTTTTAAAAACACTGTTGAATTTTTTATTGAATATAAAATATTGTTCCCATATTAATTTATTGTATTCCAAGTGGTATTAATGCTCATTTTTAGTTACAGAGTTTAATCTAACATTACCTGCTCTATGCATACTCAGCCATGTTTAAGAAAAAATTAAACAGATGTTTTCTGTTGCCCTTAGACAAAAGAGGAGTCTTGTGTTTGTATTTGTGTGTGAGGAGTTGTAGCTAGACATCCCTTGGGAGTCTGAGATAGATGGTAATGTTTACTTTTATTTTTCAGTGATAATAAGTAGATTTTTTAAAACATAATCTCTCATCTAGTTTCTGAAACCCATTGGGTGGAAATTATTGAAAGAATTATTTTTTATCCTATGAATATTGAGTGGCATATGTTAGAAGTATATAATTATATAACATATTGGAAGCCACTTTAAATATATATTTATGTATAACATTGAATATTGTCTACATGAAATTTTTAAAAATCTGGCAATTAATATGTTTTTGTGCATACACAGGAAGATGCCATATTTTTCAAATGTTCATTTACATAAGCACATTTTCTAAACTGTGGTCTTTCTTTTAAAGCATGCTATATTTGGGAAATATCATAGCATAAATAGAACATTAAGTTTGCAATTATTCAATTGCCCATTATCGTAAAGAAACACGTGATCAATTTTTCAAGCACCTTATCAATTCTTAAGTAAAAGAACAATAAAAAACATAAAGATCTGAAACAATATGTATTTATGAAAATGATTTTCAATCCATTCAAATCATAATGAAAAATTCAGCTTATTTCAGAGTTAGTAATGGAAAACTACTTTTAAAAAATAAATAAATTTGTAAGTAGAATAAAAAGTGTTGATTTTCCTAAATATTTCTCAATGACTCATCAACTTTAATGTTTTATGTATATTTCCTTATTGAAATTCTCAATATACAGGATGTTTCTGCTGCATGAGATAGCAAGAGGTGATAGAAAATTCACAAATCATCATCACCCAACAATTTATTCTTTGTATTGAAAAATATTTCAAGATTAAACATACATCCTTCATAGCCCACTAGTCATATAGAATCTGTCTGCTGAATATATTTAAGTTCCCAGTTCTGAATCTCATGATTTGTTAAGTCTGAGGCTTTGTTCTATATATGGAAGATAAATATGCATACTTTTCAGGTACCTTCTGTCTCCAGCTTCTAGAGTCTGAAATGTTGTTTTCTCCAAATATCAACAAAACCGTCTGCTGAATTTAGTGTCTATATTAACAAGTGAATGTAAAAAAATAATGAACTAAAATACCATGGAAATGTCAGAATTTACAGAAGCTCTGTGTGAAGAGGAGTAGAGGGTGTAGGTCACAGTGATTATATTCCTAGCTCTATAGAAAACTAAGTTAAGGCTGGAGAGTTAGCTCAATGGTTCCGCGCCTGTTTTGCAAGCGCAAGGACCCTGGTTTGATTCCCCATAACCACTTACCATACTGGGCGTGGAGACTCACGCCCAGCAGCAATCAGTACCACATACCACAGTGCCGGGCATGGTGGCTCATGCCTGTAATCCCAGCACTCGGGAGGCAGAGGCAGGAGGATTGCTGTGATGTGAGTTGGAGGCTGAGCTCAGGCCAGCCTGAACCACAAAGACAGACCCTGCCTCAAAAACCTAAAAAAAAAAAAAAAAAAAGAAAACTAAGTTAAAAAGCCATACTTTCTTTTAACCAGAAGTTTACAATGAAATATTTACAAAAATGACTACATTTGAAATTGAGATTTTATTTATCTTCTGAAAAAAATAGTTTTATAAACTTAAGAAATATTCTAATACATAGGTGTATCAATTAGTCCAGACAAAATTTATCAGATTTGTAGAACTTTTTCAGTTTCTTAGATGTGAAAAAGAGATCTAGATAAATACAGGTAACCCCTTTCAATAAAACCAGGTTTAACATGAAACTATGATATCAATTTAGCTGTGAAAGTAATATGATTCAATTTTATTTCTGTAATTCCATGAGAAACTCTCTTGTATTTCTCACATTTAAAAGACATAAATTATGGACATGATGTCACCTTTGTAGATTTCTTCATATACTTGATACAAAAGTTACAGTACTAAGTTTCTGAGGCATGAATGGTTACTTTGGATAAAGTTGCTATTTAGCTTTTGATTTAATCTTGTTGAAACTCAAGATATTCAAAGACAACTTAAGGAGTTCATGCTTTTTCAGGTTACAGCAACATAATTTGGACTTCTCAGTAGTTATGATTGATAGAAAACTTGATTTTTAATTTGTAATTTTAGATTTATATTTATTTTCCCAAGGAAAAGCCAGATAATTCAGATACTCAGTGGTGTCTGTGACTAAATATACAAACAAACAAAAACAAAGAAACAAACAAAAAACATAAGAACCAAAGCCTTATACTAAGCAGATTTAGCATAAGAACTAGTGTTATAAAGGAGAAAATGGTAATATATTGGTACAAGTTAGTAAAAGTAATAAGTGTTAGCTATGTAGAAATTTATAACTTTATGATGAAAAATGAAATGCTTGTGCAGGATTTAAAACTAATATATTTTACACCAATAAATATGTTCTGGCCATTTAGGAGACTTCACCATAATAGTGAAAGTCATTGGAAAACATTTCAAAGTTTAATTTCTGATGGTACATAATGATTAGGGTTATTAATGGTTATTTGGTATCAGCCAAGGTCATAAAGTAATCATTAAGAACAACACACACACACACACACACACACACACACACACACACATACACACACACACATATACACACACACACATATACACACACACAGACACACACACACTAGGTTTTTATATAAGTAGATTTAAAGTTTGATTTACTAAATCAAGCTTAATTATTCATGAAAACCAGGTTTAACTTTTACTTTCCTGTTGAACATCTTTATTTCATGTTTTGCATTGTTCATGGGGTAAAATTGAGTTGTTGGGGGAAAAGATATTTGTTTAGGGGCCGGGAAGTTAACTCAGTGGTTCCGGCGCCTGTCTTGCAAGCGCAGGGACCCGGGTTCGATCCCCGGTAACCTCATACCATACTGGGTGTGGAGACTCACCCCAGCAGCAACCAGCAGCACATACCACAGTGCCGGGCGTGGTGACTCACGCCTGTAATCCCAGCACTCGGGAGGCAGAGGCAGGAGGACTGCTGTGTTGTGAGTTTGAGGCTGAGCTCAGGGCCAGCCTGAACCACAAAGCGAGACTCTGTCTCAAAAACCTTAAAAAAAAAAAAGATATTTGTTTACATTTATAAAATAATAACATTTCTCATGAAGGATAACATGAAATGGTCATATTATTAACCCTTATAAACAATCTGATAGGAAATTATAGACTATTTTTCATATAAAAATGTAAAACCTAATAAAATTCTGAATAGCGATTTGCAGGTTAACAGTATTTCATTATCCTCAACCCAAAATACAACTAGAGATATGGAAATGATCTCATAAAAGAAAATTTACTAATATGTTTTTATAATATTGATTAATGTCACACAGTCATTTGAATATGTATACTTGGAAATATTCAACAACTATTCTTCTGAATAACATAAAATTAACAGTGAAAAAAAATTTATGAGATAAAGATAACTTATTGTATCTCTTTTCTGTGCTTCTTTTTCTGGGGGAGACATGATATTAATAAGCAGATCAGGCTGGCTTGAAATTAATATGCAGTATAGGCAGGCCCAGAACTCATGGTGATCCTCCTGGCTCAGCCTCTCCAGTGTTGGATTACAAATAATTTATCTTCAAAAGAGTATTTTCATTATATTTTCTGGTTTAAAAAATATAAATCTGTCTCTATGTGTAATTTATGATCTTTACTATTGCTTCGCCCTTCATTCAGTTTGTGCTGAGTTAGCTCACACAGCAACATCAAAAACAAAAGTTGCCAATGTTGGAGAAAGGCAAAAGAGTCACTATGTAACATGTGGGGGCTTATGATTTGAGCTCCTTTCTATAGCTCAGAATATTTTTAACTAGAAGTGCTTTTTATATTTGAAAATATTTACATAGTACTAATATTTTCAGTGCTTATTATATTTTTTTATTTAATATGATTACACTGGTATTTCCAAAATTTAAGGCCTTTTGAGTGATACCTTTTTATTTTGTCAAACTCACCATTGTGTTTGTGCCCAGACAATACTATGTTGTTTAATTCTCCATTTAAAAAACTTTAGAAACCTTAATGTATATTGTCAGGAAAGCTGATGATTACCAATACCCAAGGAGGTCTGTTTCACTTCTAATATTAGTACTTTGATACATATTTTATTAAAATTCCTTTGTCATTTAGCGATAATCAAAGAAGACCATAATTTTAAATTTGCTATTGTATCGTATGAACACTTTGCAAAGTGTAGTGCATAACACACTGTAGGTACAGACCCATACTCATCCACGCACCCGCCACTGTCAGTCACCTACTTTCACCTTGAAACTCATTTGGTTCATAAAAAATCTGACAAAAGCAAGCTAACTCCTCTGAAATCCTATACAGCTGGCCTGCATGAGCAGGAAAGGTCAGTTTAACTAAAAGTCCAGGCAATTTGTAGTGATCTCTACTTAATAAATTAACAAAAATGATGCAGATAGTAATCTTCCACTACTTTAGGAAGGCAAAGCCGCTCTATGGAAAGAAATTTGCCCTTTTCATTTATCATGTGTGACTCAGAGTTGTGTTGACTGCACGCCATCTTGGAGTACTGCAGGGTCCGCAGCTAAATGAACTAATTAAGGCAGAACACTAATCAAATATTGACAGTGACTGCAGTATTATGTCTGTAAATCTGTAAAGGGCCTAAATTTTTAAGGAACATTGTCAAAGTAGGAATTTCATTGATTTAATAGTTTTTCTAAATAATAGCTATAATAAAATGACTTATTTCTGTTAAAAAATGCTCAAGACTAATTTTAAAAGATATGTAGAGCTTATTTCCTTCTTAGCTATCTTTACACAAACAAACCAAAATCAATGAATTGAAAACTTCACGAGAAATAAATATCACAACCTTTGTAAAATGGAATTCTAGTGAATACAAAGAAATATTTTAAAAGTTATGACCAAAAAGTTAAATTTTATTATTTTAGTATAATAAATTTTAAATATCAAGGAAGCATCAAATCAAATAAAATCAAGGGTGGAATTGGAAATTACTTCACAAGGTAATTAAATAGGTTCATAAGGTGCGTTATAACTGTATTTATGTACTGTTAAAAAAGAGTTTTAACTGTCATCCTAAATTCTATCACTTAGAAAACATAAACTATTAAAAAAGTAATGGGAAACATTACCTAGAGTCAATCAACATAGCTTTTATTCAGGACCTAAAGTCACACAAATAAAACTATCTTTGGTAAGATATTAACTTTTTAATTTAAATTAACAATTAGCATATCCTTCCTTCAATTAAGGAAACTATCAAGTGCAAAATCTGTAAGTAATTTCTTCATCTGAGAAATTTGAGAAAAATGGTGTTTCTATTACCATCTGACAAAGACTAAATCATAATTACTTGGCTAAAAGAATAACACCTGGTTATAGTTCCTTGCAAACTTTCTTCTATCTTTATTATTCAATATTTATGTATAACTTTAACTATTGATGATGCTTATTTTAAACAGGCAAAGGCAGTCTGAGATTTGAATATGAACTCATTGAAAGCCTACTTGCTTTTTTATATTAAAAAAACCTTCATATGAAAAGAATTTAATAACACATACACTTTAAAAGCAAGTGCAATCCCCTTCACAGTAGCACCAAAAAAAAAAAAAAAAAAAAAAAAAAAAAAAAAAAAAGAAAGAAAAAGAAATATCTGGGAATTAATCTAACAAAGGAGGTGAAAGACCTCTACTGTGGAAAATTATAGCACTCTAAAAAAGGGAGATAGAAGAAGATACCAGATAATGGAAAGACATCCCTTGTTCCTGGGTTGGAAGAATCAATATC
Organism: Petromus typicus; assembly: GCA_004026965.1. NCBI lineage: Eukaryota > Metazoa > Chordata > Mammalia > Rodentia > Petromuridae > Petromus > Petromus typicus. The sequence continues at coordinate 8,946 of PVIR01026190.1, read as the reverse complement.
GTCAAAATGGTTATACTCCCACAATTACTATACAGATTCAATGCAATCCCAATTCAACTCCCAAAGGCATATTTCACAGATGTAGAGAAAATAATTCAGAAATTCATCTGGAATCACAAAAGACCTAGAATAGCAAAAGCAATTCTAAGCAACAAGGACATGATGGGGGGTATTACGATCCCCAACTGGAAACTGGACTACAAAGCCACTGTGATAAGAAACGCATTGTACTGGCAAAGAAATAGACCTGAGGATCAGTGGAGTAGATTAGAAGATCCAGAAACAACTCCAGACACACTAAGCTATCTCATTTTTTGACAAAGGAGCCAAACACCCTCAGGAGAGGAAGGATATCCTTTTTAACAAACGGTGCTGGAAAAACTGGACTTTAACCTTCCAAAGACTAAAGCTAGACCTAGCTCTTTCACCATGTACTAAAATAAAATCAAAGTGGATTAGGGACCTAAATATTAAAACAGACACACTAAACCTACTACAAAACAGGTTAGGTAAAACTCTTGAAGACATTGGTTTGGGGAAAGATTTCATGAACAAATCCCTCATAGCACAAGAAATGGTAGAAGAAATCGATAAATGGGATCTCATCCTATTGAGAGGTTTCTGCACAGCAAAAGAAACCACCAGCAAAGCAAAAAGGCAACCAACAATATGGGAAAGAATCTTTACCAGCTGCCTCCCAGACAAAGGGCTACTATCTAGAATATATAAAGGGCTCAAAAAAAAAAAAAAAATCAATCCACCCAAATTTAAAGACCCAATTCAAAAATGGGCATCTGAAATGAACAGACACTTCTCAGAGGAAGAAATAAAAGCACCTAAGAAACATATGAAGAAATGTTCAACATCACTAGTCATTTGAGAGATGCAAATGAAAACAACATTAACATTTCATCTCACTCCACAAAGAATGGCTGCCATTTCAGAATTAGCCAGCAACGAATGTTGGCGAGGCTGAGGAGAAGAAGGAACCCTTCTCCACTGTTGGTGGGAATGTAGACTTATACAAACCCTGTGGAGAACAGTTTAGAAATTTCTCATAAAGCTAGGATTGATGGTCCCATTTGACCCGGCCATCACTCTGCTAGGTATATATACACAAAAATTAAAAGATTCATATCACAGTGACATATGTGCACCTATGTTTATAGCAGCTCAGTTCGTGATTGCTACATCTTGGAAACAACCCAAATGTCCATCAACTGGAGACTGGATAAAAGAGCTGTGGTTCTTCTACAGAATGGAATATTACTCTGCCATAAAAATTATAAGTTTGAATCATTAATACTTAGATGGATATATCTTGAGGACATCCTCATAAGTGAAATAAATAGGTCACAGATGTGTAAATATCATATCTTTTCTCTGGTATGAGAAAATAAAGACGTAAATGAGTTATAGAATGTATGTTATATATTGAGTAATAGAAAACACTCAAAGCATAATGGAGTGAAGGGGGAAAAGTAATGAGATTATAACAAAAAGAAAGGAAACAAAGTTTATGTATATGGGGTGTGGGGGTGGTAGGGTAGGTAGGGTTATGGGAAAAAATGAGAATTAAGTTGTGACATATACTGGTATAAATTCTCATTGTTGAATGCAATCATGATGTGTATATGTAATATACCAATAAATATTTCAATTAAAAAAACAAATGCTAATAAATTCATTTAATACATATGAATGAATGCTATTCTGATATTCCCAGACACACACATTTGCTTGGATCTGGTTATACTGCAGTACTAGGAGCTCAGGATGAGGGCTACCAGAGTTGACACTGAATATAGAAAGGTAAATGACTGAACTTTCATTACTTTGATCCATTATATCACTCAGCTGTGTGTCAGCCTAAGCCAATACAACTGACATGGGACAAAGGCTGTGGCTGCCTCAACATCTTACCTCCTTTCTAATGGATGATTTAGCCGTTAGAGTGTATTAAACATGTTCAGGGAAAAAAACCCCGCAAAATCAGAATATGATACCAACAGATGTTTATACCTATTGTATTATATATTTCTACATGTTAACGTAGAACATAGGAAAAAAATATACTTAGAATAATTTAAATTTGTTATCCACACACATGTGCATATATATTTGTTGAGAAAAAGCAAGGGAGAGACAGAAAGATAAAGGTATGATTCTCTATCTAAAATCTGAATATTTAAATGAATAAAATAATGGTATTTTGACATTGAATCATAAAATTCAATTGGTTCATTTATTAAAGAACTTCCCTAAAATATTATAAATTACATATGTATGAATTAGCTAGTTGGTTGGCTGTCATTTTAAAAACTGTTTTGACAGACATGTAATGCAATATTCATATACTAGTGAGAAAGTATGAGAGAATTTTGAGCCAATGAAAAAGTGCTACTACTATTTTTGCTTTACTCTGCTCCCCCAAACTGCAAAATTTTTCTTTAAGATTTGCAAATCCTTTTAAGAAAAATGAATGAAAGAGAAGAAAATTTACCTTCCCTCCAAATAGTATGTAGTTTTACAGTATAAATCAATTTCCAACAATGCTTTGAAGTTTTCAAATTTTAGAGATTTGCCATTCTGTGCTTCCACAGAAAAGAGCATAACCAAAAATCGATTTAACTGATATATTAGAATATGTAACCAGAGGCCTATTCATTTTAGGTAGTTCCCTGGGGTAAAGACTGGAACTTATCAGCATGAACTACTTTTCTTAAAAATATATAATGTGGTTCATAATTCTAAAAATCAAGAAAATGTTGATTTTAACTCACTGTTCCTTATGTAAATGCATATTTTAATTGCAAGCAAGAATTTATAGATTGCTTTTTATGATTCTTTTAAATATACTGTGTGCTCCTCTGAAATTTTCTCTACTTTTCCCTTGCAATTTATTTCCTTTTAAAGTTATTTATTCTTCTTGTATTCACAAGAAATGGTGAGCATTCCCTCCTGAAAGAGAACAGTCATCGTGTAAAACTCCTCAAATAATTCCTAGAATCTTTACAGATTCAAGCATCTAATGCTACCATTTATCTTTTCTACAAATTTTCTCAGTCAACGTTCAGTAGATTTATCTCTGCATCTGTCTGTAATCTTATTGGCTCCTCTTCTTCCTGTGGGATGTACTTGCTGGACATTTACCTCTTTTCCTCTTCTTCACTTGATTGTTTCCTACAGTCCCCTTTTCTTTCAGTTGTACTTTTAGAGGAGTCTGAAGATTCATGTTTAATTTGCAGACTCTAACTGAGAAATGCTAATTTTGCACTATTCTCTTGGTGTAAGCTTTCATGTCATACTTAAAATATTTAACTTCTTATAAAGAATTACCTTTTTATTACTCAGCTCATACCCAGGCAGTGGCAAAATAGTGTAAAGGTGTTAGGTTTACATATTAGTGATTAAAAGCATTTATCCACATGATTTGTTTCAAAGTACAATAGTTTAACACAGAGACAAAAGTCCACTTTCTATGTTAAAATTAAATGAAGTAATGTTTGGACAGATTAAATGTAGCTGATTTCCCCTCAGATTTTAAAGTCATAACAGTTAAATAAATGTTGAAGTACCTGCATATTTATAACAATTAATAACAACCTTTTTTCAACTTTTTCAATTTATAATTAAAATTTAAATGAAAAGAATTATGCTTTCTGTTATGATGAGGTAGCTTGTATCAGAAAAAAAAAAAACTTTTAAAAACAATTAGAATAACTGCCCCCCAAATATCTAAAACAAACAAATAAAACATGTCTAAGCTGATGTTCAGGTAGACTGAGAAATTGTAAAAATCATACAATGCTGGCCTCAAATCTATGAAGTATTCAAAATTACAAAGCTGCAGTAATAAAACCTTAAAATTCTATCTCTCATGAAAATGTTCTATAACAATAAGGATAAAGTTGCAGTCAGACATTTAAAACAAAGGAATCATTCTTTCCAAGTCTTCCAGATGGATCTTTCAAAGGCAACTGTCCAAGCAAAAGAAAAATGTAATAAATCCCATTTATATTTTTTGTTTAGGAAATGTTAGTGTTTTAGAGAAATTGATATGTATATTAATAGGAAGATACTTTTTATTAGGTCAAATGAAGACATATTTTACACTTCTGGTCTGACTTTGTTTAATGATATGAGGTGTGTAACTGTAAAAGTGCTTTCAGTTATTTTTTCAATTATTTAGAAAAACCCTAAAAAAGTTTAGATTTGCCTTTGCTATCTCAGAAAAGAGCCAGATGAGTCACCATCCGCATGGTAACAGGCCAAAGTCAGGCAGTTGAAGGGAAAACGTTAACCTGGAGCAGAAACGAGGCGCTGCAGCTGATAGGTACCTAGTCCTCGGGAAATCCAGCAGTTGACTCCAGACGCGTGGGACAGCCGATCTTAATTCCCTACTGAACATATTATCTGTTGTATTTGCTTCTGTTTTGGCTTTTAGTTCATATTCTTAGGTCATTTAATAACAAGAAACACTGGTGACAAGGCGAGCCAACCTGTCGACCCACCTTTTCGTAGAAATTCTTGTGTGATCTGTCACTGTTAAATAGCCCTTTCATACGCGTTTTGTGATTTTTGTTTTTATTTCAGAAAGTGCTGCACATATTTTCACACACAAAAATTGAACTAATGAAAATAGACGTTGGTACCTTGACAGAGCCAGCCTTCACCTGTCCGACAGTCACTGAATGGGGGAGTGGGGATAAGAAAAAAAACAGATACGGAGAGTCCGGAGGGCACCCAGAAATGCTGAGAGCTGAGTTTACAATGCTGAATGCACCGAGTTTATTTTTTCTTGACCTTTTTATACAGCAAGCATAAGAAAGAGTATCTTTTGCTACAACCTTCATTTGCAACGACATTCATGGCCACGACTACTTTCTTTTACCGCCCGCCTTTTGGTCTTAATTACTTTTTGGTTTTGGTCAGTATTCAGCAAAAGGTAAACAACTGCTGTAAACAGAACTTGTGTTATCTTTACAATGGAGGTTACAAGTCAGCTTTGCTTATCGCTTTCCACAGTACCTGGGGAAGTTTTGTTTGTTTGTTTGCTTGTTTGTTTGTTTTTAATTAAAAGTAAATAAACTTTTTTCTGTAAACCCATTTCACTATGTTGCATTTTTGCTTAGTATTGGGGACCTAACTCAGAACTAAGCTACATCTGTAGCCATTTTGTACTTTTTATTGGTTAGGGTTCCCCAAGTCACTAAGTTGCCAAGCTGGACTCAAATTTGGAATCCTTTCGCCTCAGCCTTTCAGACTGCTTTGATTTCAGGCACTATCATTGAGTCTGTCTTATTTTTTACATGTGAGATCATCAAATTTGTTAGTTACGAATTTGTTGCTAAACAAATCAGCACGTAAATTATTAATCACCTAAACGCTAACATGAGGTTCTGAGTTTCAGAAACTTCATTAATGCCCTTTATTTTCTTTTTGTAGATTAAGAACTCTTTTTTCTTTTTTTTAAGCACACTTTCCCTTATAATTTTCTTATTGGTATTTATAGATTTGAGTCAATTGATTTTAGGGTATAAAATATGGACTGTAGTACATTTTACATAAAATGTAAAAATTGATTTTTTTCTAGTAGTCTGTTGAAAAGACATTTTATTGCAAATTTGTCAAACAATCAACTGCTCAGATCTGTGTGGAGACATTTGTAGACTGTCATTTCAGTACTATTCACTTTCCTGACTATATCAGTTTGGCAGCTCAAAAATAAATCTTGAAACCAGCCAACGTAAGTACAAGTTTCTTCCTCGGAAAAATATTTACTCTGAGGCTTTTTTTATTCCTTTATAAACCTTAGAATTTATTTATGAATTAACACAAAATAAACTATTCTGTAAGTAAGCATTTTGCCTAAAATGAGCTCCTTAAATGATATATTAAATGTAAAAACCGGATATCATACTTGTTTTCAGAAAATGGTTATCTCCATGACATCTGGGATGACAGGTAACAGAGCCTGGTGTCCCAGAACATGAGGGAAATGCAGTGCAGGCTCTGACAGAGGCATCATAACTGAGTCATAGTGCCACTCCTTCCTTCAATTTGTAGGACTCGAACATGTTTCAATACAGTAACCTATTTAAATGGAACATTAATAGTGCTGCCCCCAAAATGTGTCCCCTTCACAAAAATAAGATCTCGGAAGTTTTCTTTTTAATCCTTTATAAACCTTAGAATTTATTTATAAATTAACACAAAATACACTGTTCTGTAAGTAAACATTTTGTTAAAACAAGCTCCTTAAATGATATATTAAATGTAAAAACCTGATATCATACTTGTTTTCAGAAAATAATATGTAAATATTGTCCAGATCATGCAATTCTTTCCTCTTTCCTAAAAGAAAAAAAAAAAATTCTATGGTCTTAGGGAAAGGAATCCCACAAGAAGAATATCTACTTTGGCTTTTTAACTATGTCCAGAATAAAAAATAATGCTTGTCAGACACTGGACGCTCAGCAAATGGGATATAAATAGAAAACACAAAATTTTAGTCTATCAGATAAAATCCTGAAAGAGAAATGATTCTCGTGAAGCCATCTGACCTTCCTGAACATTTTCCTGTTTTCAAAGAGATTATGGTAGACCCAACTCTCAGCGTAAGGGAACACTGAATAAGCTATATAACTCTAAAGTAGAATGAACATGCACGGTCTAAAAATAAGAAATCTGTCTCCATCTCAACTATGCCCATTTGTTCGTATTTTTGGTAGTAGTGACTTTATTGCTGAATAATTTTTAATGCTCTGAACATAGAATTGTATAAACCTTAACATAAGCATATTTGTGGCAAAATATCACCATAGTCAAGATAATGGACTAATACAACATGCTAAAATATTTCCTCATGTTTCCATTCTTTGCAATCCACCACCTTCTCTTTATAAAACAAAGATTTTCTAGAACCCTATAGAGATGAAATGTTGTATGGTGCTTCTTTTGTGTGCTCAGCTTCTATAGTTGGTATAATAATTTGAAAAAAAGAAATTAAATAGTCTAGGAAACTGGGAATTAACAGTAAAATTATCCACAGAATGAATAATACTACAGTTTCCTATAGTATTTAATTTCTTTTCCTGCTAGAACTTACCAGCGCAGTGTTAGCACATTCTTAAAAGTCTTCTCTTTGGGTCAGATGTTGCTATATGAAAACCTTTCTCCTTGATTGTCTGTGTCTTTGTGTCTCACCAAGTTTATCCTGTTCTTCTGTTAAATCAGAAGTTCTATCTGAAAGAAAATCACAGACAGATTCCAGCATTATAAAGGAGGCAGGTGGCCAGTGGACACCCCACTGCCCATCACTGATTTATATTGGCTACACAGCAGTGATGTGTTAGTACATTTTTACAAGATTGTCTAATTAATTTGGTTTTATATGTTAAGGGAATTGCTTGAGTCACTTTATTATTTTTGAATGATTCATTAATTAAATCAGTAATATTTATTTAGCACCAGATGACTATTAGACAGAATCCATCTCTATATTCAGTTTTAAATGCATTTAAATACACTGGTTTATTTTTCATGGCATTATTAAGGGGGGAAATTCATTTACACGTTTACATATATGGAGGCTTGAAATTGGAAGAAGACCTGAACAGAAATCAAAGTCAGATTATTATTATTGTAGCAAAAGTGTTTGACTAATATGTTGTTGCTAGAAAGTCAATTCTCCTGGTATTTGGCAGAGATAGTTTGCATTAGAGCGACAGAAGCTGGCAATTTTCTTCAAATATCTTCATACTTTTAAGGACTTCACTTCCATGAATACAAAGGAAATTTTAGCAGATTATTGGAATCTATTTGAACTTCTAAACTATTTATTGTGAGGAACAAGTGGTCTGTAAGTCAAATAATAAAGTCTAAATAATTGAAGTAGACAAGACAGAGTTTATAAAGATGATCATACGGAAAAAGGATATTAAGAATGGCACATCATTTCATTAAGCAAAAAGCCTTGGGTGGCAAGAGAAATATACGGGAACTCAGTTTCGTGAGGGCAGTGCAACTAATGTCCAGTAATCATTAAAAATATAACTTTAAAGACCATAGCCTGCATTCCTTTATGAAGGTAATTTGCCCTAGTATTCTACTTCTAGGTCATAGGATTTTGAAAACTTGCATTTTCAAAAACCACAAGACTAGTAGAACAAGCATATATACTCTATATAAAATAATCTTGAGTAATTATTTAATATAATTTCTTGGGTTTCTTTCTGTTTTTTAGTTCAAAACACACACACACATGTATATAGATAGATATAGATATTGATAGTGATGTAGTCAGAGTCTCACTACATAGTCCAAGCTGACCTTGCCCTCACAGATATACTCCTGTCTCAGCTTCCCAAGTGGTGCTGGGACTAAAGGTGTGTGCCACCTCTCTCTGGTTCAAATGAAAAATAACATTTAGATATCTTAATTTCAATTGCAATTAAAATTGTTACTAAATTCAAATAAAATTATAACAATTTAAAATTAATTAACAAAATAGCAGAGTCATATACTTAGGTAATGTATAATAGTGAGTTAAACTAAGAAATGATAGTATTGTGAAAATGTATCTACATTAATAAAATGTATCATCAGCAAAATGTATCATTCTTTTCCAACATACATTATTAAATCAGAGGAATTTTTTTTTTCTTTTTTTTGAGGCAGGGTCTCACTTTTTGTATTTCAGTCTGGCCCTGAGCTCAAGTGCAGGGGTTGCAGGCATGAGCCACCATGCCTGGCACTGCAGTAAGTGGTACTGATTGCTGCTGGGTGTGAATCTCCAAGCCTAGTATTGTATGTGGTCACCAGGGATCGAACCCAGGTCTTCACACTTGCAAGGTGGGCACCGGAACCACTGAGCTAAATCCCTGGCCCAGGAATGTTTTAAGCTGCAGTTTTTGAGTTATAAACTATGAATTAGGGCTTCTT
>PVIR01026189.1:0-24135 GCA_004026965.1 Petromus typicus | reverse complement strand
TGGGGCCAGGGATATAGCTCAGTGGTTCCGGCGCCTGTCTTGCAAGTGCAAGGACCCAGATTTGATCCTCGGTAACCACATAACAATACTGGGCATGGAGACTCACCCGAGCAGCAACCAGTACCACATACCACATAGCACAGTGCTGGGCGTGGTGGCTCATGCCTGTAATCCCAGCACTTGGGAGGCAGAGGCAGGAGGATTGCTATGATGTGAGTTTGAGGCTGAGCTCAGGGCCAGCCTGAACCACAAAGTGAGATCCTGTCTCAAAAAAAAAAAAAAAAAAATATATATATATATATATATATATATATATATATATATATATATAATGATTACACTCCATAATGGGGATTTGTACCAGTATAAGACACATCTTAATTCTCATTTTTTCCCATAGCCCTACCCACCCTACCACCCCCCCATATACATAAAATTTGTTTCCTTATTTTTTTGTTACAGTCTCAACATTTTCCCCCTTCACCCTATTTTACATTGAGCATTTTCTATTTCACAATATATAACATACAATGCTAGGACTCATTTACATCTTTATTTTCTCATACCAGAGAAAAGATGCAATATGTACCTATCTGTGTCCTATTTATTTCACTTATGAGGATATCCTCAAGGTATGTCTATTTAAGTAGAAATGATTCAAACTTATCATTTTTTATGGCAGAGTAGTACTCCATTCTGTAGCAGAACCACAGATTTTTTATCCAGTCTCCAGTTGATGGACATTTGGGTTTTAACCCCCTTTTAACCCCTGCCAGCATGGTCTCAACCAATGTTAAACATAAATATCCCCTGCTTCCTCCCATCACTTCCTTCCTAAATACTATCATGCTTGCTCCACACACAGTCCCATGTACTTCATAAGTATGGCCCTACTTTAAAGTTTCTGATCCTAAAAGTGGTCCCTATTTTTACAGGCAGACTTCTCACTATCTCTAAAACTCCATCTTTAATAAGTTCATTATTTTCTGCAGATGGCAATGATGACCTAAGCTTTCTTGCCACTTTCAATTAAAACTGAATTTCTTTGAATTGGGTTTGTGGCCATCTTGTTCATATTTTGACCCAGAATCTCCTCACTTACTCTTCTGTCTTCACCTTGGTGTACATTCTGGTTAGGCCTTTGATTAACACCTGTCTCCTGCTCTTTATCTATGTTCTCTAGACACTTTATGAAATCCTCTTCTGTAGGGCTGGTAGGCACTGGGAAAGTATTTTTCATTTTAAAAATGAGAAAGAAGGAAGAGTCAAGCCCTGTATCCAGGTTAACATAGAAACAGCTGGGTTGGGTTGCAATTTTCTGCCTCTGGAAAATTTCCCTGTTGTCACCAGTTTCCAACAAGGAAATTTAAATGTGAATTATCCTGTTGAACCCAAAATCAAAGATTTAGCAAGGAACATGAGTGTGCCCCTGGAACCTCCCTTGGGTGGTCCTATCTGACAAGCTTGCTGTTTTTAGACCCAGAGTCTTTGGCTCTACAAGCTGCTTCTCTGCATAAATTTCATACAGAAGAATTCACTCTTCTGAAACCCTTCCTGATAAAGCAACTAGATGAGTCCAAACTACCTCATAACCTTGGAGACAGCTTGTCTGTAGGTGCCAGAAGAACCTGACAAAGGGCCCAGTTGAAGTCCTTCATAAAATAACTGAAAACAGGTAATAATGAAAAAACAAGATCCCAGATGAAGTAACAAAGAAAATGGAGCCACGTCCAGACCCTTGTTAGTGCAGGAGAAAGCAGGACTTGATATTTGAGGATTGGCTTCTCTCTCCTCTTGTCTTTTCTGGGTGTTGCAAAAGAGAGCTGCAGGACTCGTCTCAATTGCTTTTTTGTTTCATCACATCTAGTAATCATCTCTGACCATCAGAAAATAAAACAACCTCCAGTGGCCAAGTACTGGCCTTTGTGTGCAGCAGCAGAGCCTGACAACCCAGGGGTGACCTGCAGCCATCCTACAGAGCAGTAAGTCAAAGAGACAGGTGGCAGGATACACTGTTTGGAAAAGCCACATTTAGAAACCAAACACAGGGTGTCCAGTAGCTTGGCCTTTGGTTCTGCCAGGATCATCCAATGATCTACAGCTTTCCAGACCTCAGCCTGGGCTTGGAGGAGCTCAGGTCCAGGTGACCTGGAAGAAAGTGTTGATTTTGGAAGAGGCATGGGGCTGTATTTCTGGCATAACAGACTGAGTCTCCACTCACTTCTACTTAATAAAATTTTACGATTATGCTTGCAGTTTGTGTGCATTAAAGAAAACACTCATGAGAATAAAGGGGGAAATACCATAAATAACCATGCAGAGACAGCCTTGAGGTTTGACAGAGTCTGGAGGGTATTTTAGACTACTCCACTCCAAATTTTCTTCTGCAATGATGGACTCAGGTATAGTTTTCAAAAATGGAGCCATACAATCTGTCATCGGTTAACAAATTTCAACACAGCACATGTATAGTGAAGTACACATGTACCTAAGTGTGACGCACATTGTTTTATAACTTTTTTTTGAGAAGGGGTCTTTGCTGTGTTGCCCAGGCTGGTCTCAGAATCCTTCAGGTCAGTGATCCTCCTGTAGTCCTTAGTTGTTGGGACTATAGGAAACTTGTGTCATCACATGTGTCTTACATCTTTTTTCCTTACTAATTCATTGCCGCTTCTTACCGCATCAGATGTTCCATTGCGTTTTATGTTCTAATAGCCCCAGGATACTGGACTCTACTATTATTATCTTCATATTAAACTTAGATATTCTCAAGTTTGAGATGATGAATTGGTAAGATCAATATCTTTAATATCAAACTTTGCATCTTTTAAAGTTTATTTAACCAATTCCTTTAGTAGATATTGCTTGGAAAATTATTGTAGCTATATGTTCTGCTACTAATATTTTATGTTTCATTTATTTTGCTGTATTATAAGTTCCTAGATGAGTAAAAATACTGTATTTTAAGTATGTACACATTTAAAGATTTTGATATAATTGGTGAAATAGCTCTCCAGATAACTTTCAACAGTGACTTTCTTCCCTAATACCTGGTCCAAAATTATATATTATTCATTGTTAAAATATACTCACCTGTTAGAATAAAATAGTTCATTCTGGATTTAATTTGTATTTTTAATTAGTGGGAACTTTTTTCACATTTTTATAGTCCATATTTTTAAACAACTTTCTTGGTGATATCATTTTCACTTCACTATTTGATCAAAGTTGGGTGTAAAACTTTTTCTTATCCATTCATATTATAAAATAAATTAGGTATATATTTTCAAACATGTTGGTACTGTAAAATAATGAAATTAAAGTTCTATTTTAGTCTCAGAGTTAAAAATGAATATTTACTCTTTTTCACAAGATGGATAAACTAACACACTTGTCCTCTCCCAGTAGCTCAGTATTGATGAGGACAAAGCCAGGCACCCTCGACTCCAACTATAAAATTCAGCCTGTTTTACACTTTGTCAAGACATTTTCTTCATCTTCTGGAGATAAAGATCCCATCCAGAGTTACCAGTGGGTAAGTGCACAGGTTGTCACATTAAAGTAATCCAACTCGAGTTTTCCTCTATGACTTCATGGCCACGTAACATGAGCGAGCACACTCCATCTCAGTCTCAGTTTTTACAGCTGTGGAATGGGAAGAATAAAAACCCATCTTTCATAGCCTCCTTTTGTGAGCGTTAGATGAAGCAATGCACATAAAACTGACCATCATTAAATGCTAACTATCTGTGTGCGCGTCTTTACAAGCAGAGCACCTGACAGAGTGAGATAATTGCATTAGGAGTGTCAACCTGTTATTCTGGGGCTCTATGGACTGCAATCAGGAATTTAGCACTCAGCAAAGTGGAGGTTAGACCGGCCACCGGCTCTTACAGCTTTTGGTCTCCATGATGCTGACTTCCGTTTGGGAAGACGCAAAGAACAGGAGTAGGTGGGCTCAGTGCTGTGACGTGTATAAATCTGAGCTGAGAAGGTGTCCAATCAGGAGTAGTTCAAAATCCAGGCAAGTTCATGGTTTTGGATCAAAAACCCTCCAAGAGTCTCCACTAGCACTCACACTAACGCTTAAGACAATCGTTCCTCTGAGACATAGCTCTTGCCCTCTGTTTTCATACAATGAACTCAAGCCCCATCTTGTTACAGAGATGAAGAACCATCCAGATAAGACTCTGGCTCCCCCAACATGACGTAGAAAAAGATTCAACTTGAGTCTCTGTGAGGCTTGTGAAGAACCATCCCACTTTCCCCAGGGATCTGTTGCTGCTTGGTTTGCCAACTCTGCCTCAGATGGGATGTCTAAGGGTTAGGAATGTAGCTTCATGACAGAGAAACAGAGAGTCTGCCTGGCTTGTGTCAGTCTGTGTGTTTGTGTGCAGTACTACAAATATGTACACATATACAATTCTCAAAAATTGAATTGCCACCTATTTCTCTTATAGCAATAAATGTGCTTATTCCACTTTATCCCCTCATTTTCCCTAGCTTTTTAAACTGTCGCATATAATACAGTCTATTGTCAGAACAGTCAATATACATTATTCTTCCATGACTGTCTTCATATTTATTTCATTCTGAGATCTATAATTATATACATGCGGGCCTACCTTCAGTCCTTTCATTTCCTTTTTTTTTTTTTTTTTAATGTGGTAGTGGGGACTCACTCCTGGGCTTCTGCGCAGGCTGGACAAGTGTTCTTCCACTAAGCTAGGCTCCCGGTTCTGTGGCTCCCATCTTCCCCAGTCCTTGGACCAAATTGTCCTCCGTGTTCTATGATTTGGAGGAGCCTCTTGGATTATTGTGCTGAAGGCCTCTAAGTGCAGAATCACCTGAGGCTTGCAGGTCTAAATCCACTAAAAGACAGTGCTGCGGGGTACACTGCCTGGACCACACCCTTGAGGGCCTTGAGAGTGTTCTCTAGTGACTCCGCCTTACTGCTGGGTTTGAGGCAGGAAATGGATGGTGGTGATGGCTGCACACAGAGTGAATACACCTCATGCCACTGAAAGGCTCATCAAAAAGCTGTGGTTCTTCTACAGAATGGAGTATTACTCTACCATAAAAAATGATAAGTTTGAATCGTTTCTACTTAAATGGACATACCTTGAGGATATCCTCATAAAAATAGGGCACAGATAGGTACATATCGCATCTTTTCTCTGGTATGAGAAAATGAAGATGTAGATAAGTCCTAGAATTGTATGTTATATATTGTGAAATAGCAAATGCTCAATGTAAAATAGGGAGAAGGGCGAAAAATGAGATTGTAACAAAAAAGTAAGGAAACGAATTTTACGTATATGGGGGGTGGTAGGGTGGGTAGGGCTATGGGAAAAAATGAGAATGAAGTTGTGTCTTATACTGGTACAAATCCCCATTATGGAGTGCAATCATGATGCGCATATGTAATGTACCAATAAAGATTAAAAAATTAAAAAAAAAAGAAGAGGTTGAAGGGATACGATTGCATGTCGTGTGCACCTTGCCAGAATATTTTTTTTTCTCAAAGCATCTATGTGATGGAAAACATCTACTACCTGGTGCCCAGTGGAAAGCAAACAAGACAGAGGCTTGGACATCATAGAATTTAGTCTCCAGGGAAATGTGGAACGAGAAGGAGAGTTGTACAGACTAACGTGAGCTAGGAGGGTGGAAGTGGGAACCTGGCCTCAAAGGAATAAATGTCTGTGGCTTTATGACAAAAAATGTAAATATAGTAATTAATATTCATTAAGTCCTCTTTATTTCGTTTTTTCCATGTCTCCTCCTTAATATGTACTTGCTCTTCTGCTGTTTGGGGGGACAATGCAAAATTTTCAAGCAATGATAAAAAGCTGAGGCTGTTTTAAATCAATAAGGAAACTACTCTTCAAGTTCACATAGTGCTTAGAATCATCTCACAACTGAGGATTTCTTCCTGCTTGGAAATGGAGAATAAATACTGTTCATGAGCCAGGGGACTAAAGAAAGAGATTTACTTGATACAAATAGTGTCTGTTGTTGTTGTTTTGAAGCGCATACTTATCAACATTCTCAAATGTTTGTGACTGATTCAATCACAGAAAATAAGGGACAGTCGTTATCCTATTGCCAGTTTCTTCATAACAACCTCTCATCCCATGTATGAACTGTTGTTTTTCTATTTTGTTTTGTTTTCTCACTAAGTACCCCATGCTGGCCTCAAATTCAGCTATCCTCCTGCCTTAGGCTCCCAAGTGCTAGGATTAAAGAATAACGCTACCATGTCCAGGCATGAACAAACCATTTTACAGAGATTTCAGTTGAAGGCAAGAAAACTGTTTGCCATCCTGAAAATATTCCCATTCACTGTTACTCATCCAAACCTGGCTGAATAATAAAGTAGGAATATCACAATCATTTTATACCAAACCTCGATGTTGGCATTATTAACAAGTAGAGTAATATATTACACATAATTTCAAGAACAGGATTACTTTGTAGCACCTATAATTGTATAGACAGGTACTTACCTCCTTAATTTTAAAACTGTATCTCCATTCCACAGGCAAGGCTATACGATTTCTCTTTCCATGTGTTTTTTTTTAATCATCTCATAATATATATGAAATTTACCATTTTATTTTAAAAGTGCAGTTTACGGACACAAAATACATTCCCACCACTTCTCATTATTATCCATCTGCAGAACTTTTTGATCTTCCTAAACTCGAGCTCCATATCCATTAAATGACTTCCCACTTCTTCCCTCCTCGATTCCTGTCTGCCACCAGCATACTTTCTACTTATTGGACTCCCCTACTTCTTGATGATAGCAAATACCTTTTTAATTGCAACATAAATTATCCTAATTTTTAATACAGCTAATTAAGTAAATGATGTCCCTTGACCAGTAGAATCAACACAACTTTGATCTGTATACAAAGACCTATGGTTTGGTAACTGAACCTGAGCCTTGGCCTGATGGGGACGCACCTCTGCCAGACAGACACAAAGCCCCTTTATTTGCCCTGTTTGGATGAACTTTAAATTGGCTCCCTGGCATTCTGGGCCCTGCCTATATATTTTGCGTGTTTTGATGGTGCAAAGTCAGTCGTAAAAATATCTACAGTACTTGCTTTAAAAGTACTCGCTGCCATGTAACTGTAAACAGACTTGTAATTTGGCTGTAAAAACTCATGAGTTGCTGAAAGGGGCTATAATAAAGTCATAATGATCGCTAGTGCAAACACTGCCAGGGAAGCTGGGATGGTTGGTTGGTGGGGAAGGATGGTATGTATGCATGATGCAAGCTGGGCAAAGCCTGGGCCTCGGCCTTCTGGTATCACCATGAGAGACGCTCATCTTCCCTGTCATCTCCAAAGCTCAACCCAGTGGAGCATGATGCCCTTGCGGGTGTCCCATAAGGGACAAAAGGTCAGTCTCAATCTTCCTGGAGACACAGCAGCTCATCCAAGACTCTTGTGTCTCTTGGACAACAGTGATCTTCCTTTCTGGCAGGAAGCTGTGAAGCAGCATTTGGAAGGAAGGCTGGAGATAGTGGCTTGTTGGTGCAAAAAGAGTTAAATGGATCCACTGAAGTCCAGCAGGCTGCCCTTACCTTGTGTGCGATAGGAAGACTTGCTTGCTCTCTGCAGGAATTGCAAAGGTCAAGTTCAGCCACGTGACCAAGCATCAGTGTGCTTGTGTGGGGGCTTTTGCAGGAGATTGAGGAGGCAATGGTTACAAATTGGAGTCTTTACAGAGGTCATGGCCTCCTTGGGCCTGTTGCCCTTCCATTCCTTTCCTCTGGCCCTGTCCTTTTTCCCCAACTCGATCTCCAGTCATTTTTGGTGATTCCCTCTCTGGGGAAGGTACGGAGGTGGTTTCACTGCCCAGCATAAACCTCACTAGAGGCTGTATATTGTTGTCTCGGTCCATGGACAGCTGCAGAGAGGTACAGCGTTTAACTAGCAGAAGCCTCCCACTTCTATCACAGGACTGGCCAGCAGTTCAGGCCCAGGACAATAGCAAGTATCTTAATTTAGAGTGAGAAGAGCTGAACTTGGAGAGAGAGGTTTTTTTGGGTTTTTTTTTTTAATCTTTCCAGGTTTACATCTTTCTTTGCATTATGAGGATATAATTGCCTAAAGTTAATTTTTGCTTTGTTGGTTTTAGGTGTTTGGGGAAAAGAGATGTATTGTTTTGCTTTTTCAGTGCTAGGGACTGAACCCAAAGTCTTCAAGTTCTTCAATCCTTTTTTAAATTTTGTGTATTGATGTAAGGTATCTATCTATGTTGCTAAAGTGCTCTGGCTGGTTTTGAATTTGCTATCCTCCTGCTTCAGCCTCCCAGAGTGCTGGTATTACAGACATACACCATCATGTCCTGCTAGTCTTGGTTTTTTCAGCTGTAGGATATCTCTTGGACCCATGGATTCTCCCACTGTATCAGACAGATCAGCCTGGAGGTGAACTGGAGGCAAGATATTCAACATATTTTCTCAGCCAGGGCCATGGTTTACATTTGAAGAAGTAGAGACACAGAGATACTGAAAGTCAACCTGAAAATACCACTTACCCAAGGTTTCATTTGTCTTAAATTATTCTAAAAGAAATACAAAGAAACAGTTTGATAGATCATCAACATGTTCCTAAATTAATTCTTTGTGGTTGTATCTTTTTTAAGGAAAAAAGGAAATGTGTGTGAAAGATAAACATATTCTGGCCACAGAATACATTTTTATTCATACAAGCCAGAGTTTTTCTATGATGCATGCATTCCCAGAAATACTAGCCTGAAATTTCATCTCATAGACTCTGTCAGTTGAAAGGAAAATATAGATTCTTAGTTCTTTGCAATGGCTCTTGAAGTTCATGTTGTCTTGATGTGCTACATGCAAGAAATTCCATGAAATCTGGAAGAGGCAGGCTAGTGATACAGGATATTAAACTAAGATTTCTTTACCTCCGTACTCTTGCTGGTCCAAACAATATCATGTTCCTTATTTCTGACACCACTGTATAAAATGACCAGGCAATCTGTATTCTAGCATGATACCAATTGTGACATTCTAGAATTCTGAATATCTCATTTCACATGTAGCATTTTTGTGGGTGTAAAAAAGATTTTTAAGACTGCAATACAACTTCTTCCTAACCGAAAAGAGATAGATTCTGCTTTTCTTCTTGATCCTATTAGTATTTCTCAATTCTGTTTCTGATTTACTGCTTGGCATCTTTTGCTTTGATAGCTTTGTGCCAAGAAAACCACAAGGTTAACGTGGACATGGAGTTTTCTGGGCTGCTTTTCTTAAAATGAGCATAAATCAAGGCAGATTGGAAATCCCGTCCTGGGAGACCTGACCTTCCCCACTGCCTTGGGGACGACTTTCTCTGTGGATACACAGCGAGCGAACTTCTAGTACTCAAGGGTGAGGCTTGTTGAACAGTTTAAGTCAGAAAGATGAATGGGATTCAAAAGATCCTCCTAAGAAAGAGAGATAGGCACACTAGCCTCCTGAGCAGCGCTGATAAGTAGAAACACATAATAAGAACAACTCTGCTGAGCCAAAGAGGTGACAAAGGATCCTAATGAGGCAAAGGGAGATTTGGGGCTAGCAAAAGGGGAGTGATTTGCTTTGTTGCTAACTCGAGTCACTTCCTCAGGGCACCTCCCTCGCCACTGGTCACCAACATGCCTGGGTGACTCTTCTCATCCTTGGTAAACAAATTCTGCTGAGAGTCCATGTGAGAGCTCTAAGTCATAAGGGATGTTAAACCTTCCTAAAGGTAAATATACTGTGAATCATAGGATGAACAACCTCGAACAACCAACCCTGAGTCAGGAAACACTCCCTCAGCCCCACCCTGTGCAACACACACAGACACGGAAGCAGACATGTACACATTCACCAGAAATCACATCTTTTAAACCCAGTGAGCCCAGTGTCACTGTTGGACTGACTTACATAGATTTCCTAATTATTCCTACATTTTGAATTGTGTATTGTTTTCAAAAACCACTTAATATCCTTTGAAGGAAAATCATAGCTAAATAAGTTCAAAAATGAAAACTAAATGGAGTGTCAATTTCCATGTGAGGGATCCTTTCTAATTTCATCACCACTGCATTCACCCTACTCTGAATTCCTTTAGCTTCCTTGTGGAAATTCAGCGTCTTGTGGAAATAAGGCCTTTTGAACACAGCATTCTGAAAATTCTACACACAGAGACCCCAGATTTCTTCGGTGGTCAGTTTAGGAATGGGCACGGGATGTATATCTACCAATGAACAACAATGTTCTAGTCAGTTGCATCTGTGGAATTAACTTTGGAAAACAACAGAGGCTTAAAGGTATTTTTCTGTCACATCTAATACGCCCACAATTGGAGTTTTAGTCCTTATTTAATGACCAAGGGTCTCACAGACACAGTCTCCTGAATCAGCATAACTACTTCATCTTACAGAAAGGGAAATACAGTTGACCCTTGAGTTATGACCAGCCCGACATCTGAACAACTTGGGTTATGAGTGGAATTTTAATTTTAGTTTACGAACAAAGTTCTTGAATTATGACCTGAATGTTGGCTGCTTGTGCTTCCAGATGGCCTCAGATACTGCTTTAACCTTTAAAGAGTTCTGGAAGAAACATGACAATATCCTTTCCTGTGTAGGGTTAATTAAGATATCTTGGGCGGATGTGTCTCCGAGGACACTGAGATCTGCTGTACACAGGAGAGAGACTGAAGGCTGTATAGAGGAGCCTGAGCCTTGTACTGATCAACTTGAGTTAAGACCAGCCCTTTAGAGGCATGAAGAGGTTTAATCACTTGTCTCAGCCGTTAGAGCATTGTCCATATTCAGGCTTCACAACTCAGACAGAGAGAGGAAGAGAAAGAAGAAATTTAAGTGTGTGGGCAGGTGTGCTGCCAGGGTACAATTGGCTTCTGGGAGACCGCCATGTTTGCTTTGTGACTCAGGTCAATCTCAGGCCTGTGAGAAGTAGAGATAGGAGAAGTATTTAAGGAAAAGCACTAAATTTCAATCGCTGGACAGCATAAGAATCTGGTCATTTCTGGTTTCTTCTGGAAAGAACTTTGGCTTGTGCTTCCAGCAGCGCCCTTCAATGAGGAGAGGGTCTTCCTGTAACTGTGACCTCTCTAGCGGAGCGAGGTAAGGTCGTCCTGCCTCCCATGCTTCCTCAGTCATCCTGCTGACCTTGAAGATTCAGGTCTGACCTTTAAAATCAAGATGAATTTTGACTTTGGAGCAAAGTGAGCGTGCTGGTCTACCTGGATCTTAGCTAGGAAGCAGTAGGGGGCTAAAAACCCTCTCTCTCTCTTTAAAGTAAATACACGGTAGATATGTTGTGTTTAATTTCTTTAAGAAAAAAGTGTGTGTGGGCGAAACTGTTTTTTAAAAAGGTAAGAAAGAAAGCAGAAGGGAGACCTGGAAGTTTATAAAAACCATATTGTGCTCAAGAGACAGGGGTCACCTTTTTGGAGCCTTTTTATTCTCCTGGGAATACTCATAATGCAGTCTTATGAGTTTTGTTTGTTCTTGTACTTTTCTCTTTATTCTTTCTTACTTTTTTAGCCGGTGCATTACCTCCTGAGTCGCTTCTCTTTTTATATGCTTCTCAGAGGTCTTTTGCTGACACAATAGCCCCGAGCCAGGAGGCTTTGGCGCCACTTCTGTTCCATCAGGTAATTACATTAACAGAGTGTATTTATAGCCCCAGAGGTGCCAGAGTAGGGGGTGGAGAGGGAAAGAGAGGGCCTTGCCTTTGGAGAGCTCCTCCTGGGGCCACAAGCAGAGAATGCTGCCCGTCAGAACTGGCCCGTGGGTAGGACAGGTAAGTAGAGAAGCTGCTCAGAAAATCCTCGGCTGACCCCTGCCCTTGTCAGGGAGGGAATAATGAGAGAACAAACACCCCTGGGCGCTGGATCCCTCTTCCTGCATCAGAAGTAGTCCTACTGCCCCCATGGAGCCCTGGGGATTGTGGCTGGGAGGTCACAGTTGGGGAGCAGAAGGGCAAGTTTCTGGGTGACAGCAAAGCCCCGCCACTTATAAAGACTACTCTGGCCTGACAAATTTAGGAGTCTGCTTAAGAGAATAGTTTCTCCATTTAGAAATGTTCAAAGGGAAAAAGGAAAAGTAAAGAAGGGAAAGAAAAACTTGGTGATTAAAAGAAAAGGAAATAGAGCTTATGTATATGGGGTGGGGTTGTAGGGAGAGCAGGGGAAAGAGGAAAAAAATGAGAAGATGTGTCATGTACAGGCACAAATTCTCAATGTGATCGTAAAGTATGTGTAAGATATACCAATAAAGTCAATCAAAAAACATTTGTCCTTGATCCATAGGAACTCTGTGCACCTCTTAAGATAGGTCACCCTGGTTATGGGCTTCAGAGAGCAGATGAAACATTGTTCTTGAACTCCTGCATCTCTCTCTCTGTCTCTGTCTTTGTTTCTGCCTCTGTCTCTCTGTGTCTCTGCCCCTCTTCTGGCTGTGACAACACCTACTTTTCCAGCCACCATATGATCACTCAGTAATAGAACTTTGATTCTACCGCTAAACTAGCACACACACACACACACACACACACAAACATACTTCCGGCTTTACCAATGTATGATCAACAAACAAAAGTAGTCTATATTTAAGATGTACGATGGGATGTGTCAGTTGTGCAAACAATCCATGTTAATCACTTCCCATTTGCTGAACAGAATACCAACCACCCACAACTCTTAAGGGAAAAGGTTTATTTTGGCTCACAATTTGTAGAGATTTCAGTCCTTAGCCACCTTGTGCCACAGTAGGACAGCATGGCACAGGGGAAACTGCTCATGGCACTGCAGCCAGAAAGCACAGAGCAATCAAAGAAGAGGGGACGATGACGACCCTTTTGGGTCAATGCCCCAGTGACCCAGGTCCTCAGACAAGGCTTCACATTCCAAATTCACATTTGCAGACCACATCCACATGATCCAGGCCCCTCACAAAAGCCTCATCTATGGTTGCGAGAGGTTTTGGGGGACATCCAGATACAAATGTTTACAGTCATCCATCTAATCACATTCATTGCCTCAACCTGTGACTGTGTGTGTTCAGAGCAATAAAAATCTACTCTCGGGAGATTATCAATCATAGTCATCATGGGCACATGACGCACTGACAGGTTATTCATTTAGATTCATTTATCTGTCAATATTATCATGGCTGTGGTAGATAATGTTGCAATGTAAACAGGAAGGCAGAGGTCTCTTTAACATTGGTTATATGTCCTTTGGAATCTTCTACCCATAAGTAGAATTGCTTAGAATTTTCTGTTCTTAACATTTGGTAGAATGGCAATTGACCACCTAAAATAAGTTTGGAAGCTTTACTTTTCTTGAATTATTTTTAAGAGCTTGAAAAGAAATGCCTCTAATTCCCTGTAAGAGTTTGCTGAAATTTACCAGTAGGCTTCCTTTGGGGGAAATTTTTCATTACTCATTCAGTGTCTTCACTAATTCCTGGCCCCTTTTAATTTTCTGTTTCTTCATGATTCATGCTGAAGGGGTTAAATTTGTCTAGGAATTTTCCCACTGCATTAGGTTGCCCACTTTATTGATATATAATTGTTCACAGTGATTTTTAATGATCTTTTGTGTTTCTATGACATCATCTGTTGTCTTCATTTAGAGCTCTATTTCTGAGTTGCCTTTTTATTTTTGTTAGTCGAGCTAAAAGTTTGTCAATTGTGTTCATTATTTTTAAAATGGACCTCTTAGTTTTGTGGCTCTTTCATTTTTTTTCTCTGTTGTTGATTCCACTTTTTCTGGCTCTGATTGTTACTTACTGCTTCTCCTTAGTTTAGTTCTTTCTTATTTTGTAGTTTTTTAAAACAGAAAGGTAAGCCGTCTGTTGAGATGTTTCTCTTTTTCTGAATGTTGGCATGCATTCTGCTAAACTTCCCTCAGAACTGGTACACTGTATTCTGTAAGTTCTGATGTGCTGTCTCCATGTTTATTTACCTGGAGATATTTTTATTTCTCTTTTGACTTTTTTCCATGATTTTTCAGAAATGTGTTGTTTAACTGCTACATATTCATGATTTTTTCAGCTTTCTTCCTAATGTTTTCTGGATTTGTACCCTGAGACCATAATGTTACGTGAAATAAATCAGACACATAAGCTTAAATATTGCATCATTTCTTTTATATGAGAAACCCAAAATATAAGTACAGAGCAAAGTGAAAGACAGATAATAGAAAACAAGAAGACAGAGGCAAAGAGACAGACATGCAAAGAATAGAAAGTTTTAAAAAAGACAAAAGATGAACAAAAGATGTACCTGTACTAACTTTTTACAAGAAACACAATCAGTCTTTACTGAAACTATGTATTAATAAAAATTTTAAAAAGCAATTGCTTACCTGTAAAGGAAATATTACGTTAGCAAAAGATACTTGATAGTAAAGCAAACTTCTGCCATTTGTTAAGACTATTTTTTGGTACTGTAACATTTGATTTCTTAAATTCATACACTTGAAAAGAATGTACATTCTGCTCTTTGGATAGACTGTTCTCTGTGTGTTTGGGCCAGTTGATTTACTTCATCATTTAGCGAACTTTCTCCTTCCTGACTTTCTGTCTTGATACTCTTTCCATTACTGAGGGTGTGATTTTAAAGTTTCCACTTTTATAATATAATACTATGACTTCATTATCCAGTTCTCTTTTGTTCTGTTAACATCAGCCTTACACCTTTAGGAGTTTGGAGGCTGTGTGCACACATAGATAAAATGTGATATGGCCTTTATGATTGACTTCTTTATCATCATATAATGACATTCTTAATTTGGGGGGAACAGTTTTGACCTAAAGGTTATCTTGTCTGACTGAAATATATCTACTCCTGGCCTCTTTTGGTTACATTTTCTCAGAATATCTTCTTCTATCCCTTCTCCTTTCTACCTATGTACATCCTTAAAACAAAATGAGTCTCTTATAGTCAGTAAGCTTGTTTATTTTGTAGTCCATTTGGACACTGTATGTGTTTTGATTGGAGAATCTAATCCATTTACATTTAAAAGAAAATACTGAAAAGTAAAGGCTATATGGTGATACTTTGCTAAGTGTTTTCTCGTTTTGTTCACTGTGTTCTAATTTGTAGTCTCTTTGCTCCCCTCTTCCTGTCTTCTGCTTTGAATTTTTGGTAGTGGTATGCTTTTGTTCCTATCTACTTATGTTTTGTGCACCTACTACAAAGTTTTGTTTTATCACAGTCACCATAAAGCTCATGCTAATAATCTTGAAGAAGGCAGCCAGGCATGGACCCTGAGACCATGGGGTCTGGCCCACCACCAGGGTCCTCTGGAGTGAGCCTGATGATTGGGCCCATATGCACAGCCTTGGAGGGGGCCTGGCCGCACAGGGTTGGCTTCCAGCCTTGAAGACACTGGAGTCCAAGTCCACAGAAGTCAAACCCAGATATGTTACCATGGGAGTCAGTAGCCTGCCCATTCCTATTTTGACTTACTACTCTACTTCACTGTTCTCCTCATCACATTATGTGTCAACTATATGAACTCTTTATTCACTCAGTAATTGAATAAGTATTTATGGAAAGATGGTCATATGCCAGGAATTCTGGCAGTGCCAAATGAGAGACACAAGTGACTGCCCTCATCAGCCCTACATTTTGCGGTAGGCAGTGGGTGAGAAAAATCAATACCCAAATAATATGATGGCAGATGGCCTGCAAGGACATGACAGAGCAAAAGGGTAAATCTCTAGCCACAGGCTACTTCATGTAGTACATAGGACTAAGACTTTTTGGAAAGATAATTTTTGAGAGAAAAAAAAACTTGAAAATTGAGCATTTAGAACAGAGTCTGAGGAAGGAACATTTCAGGAAAAATGGAAAGGTAGGAGATGATGAGTCTGGGAAGGAGACCCCGGGCAGAGCCAAGAGGAGGCTGAGGATATAATTTCAGTGTCATGGGAAGCTGTATGAGGAGTGGAAGCAAGTAAGGATCTGGCCTCATTTCCATTTTTAAAAGAGATTCCTAGGTGGCCTGGTGTGCACCCTGCACTTCAGGGCGTGTGGACTGGGGGTAAAGGGCTGTACATCGTCACACTGTACACTTCCACAGGGGTAAGGAATGAGCAGTTCCTGGAGGGAGAAGCACCATAGATTTCTCCATACTCTGCTTTTCTCCTGTCCTGGTGAGGTCAAGTGAAAAGAGTTTTGGTTCTCAGATGAATGGAAAATGAAAAAAAGAGATAGCTCCCTCCCAAGAAAGTAAGACTATCCCTAGTGTACAATAATATAGTTCTGAAAGGAGGATTATTTATTTTTGTTCTGCCAGGGAGGAGCACTTTAGGGGAAATTTATCCTATGTCTGTGTAGGATTCCAAGGGAAAGGAAGGATCTTTGTGAAGGTCAGAATCCACTCAGGCCCTCATGGAATGGTCAGGACCTGCCCATGTGCTCTGTTTCTGGTGCCAGGCACAGGCTAAGGCTCAAGATCAGACAGGGAAAGAACTACTCTGAGAGTCACTCTCCGAGGAATATAAGTGCTCCGGGCTAAGTCCTAAGTATCTCTGCGCTCTGTCTCAAGGAGAGAAGCTAGTGATCTGAGAAACTCTACACTGAAGACGGTTGCCCAGAGCATATAGACCCCGGGTTTGCAACCAGCAGATCTTCCAGGGAGTCCTGGCGGCCACATGTCATCGCAAGACCAGCAAGTCCAGCTACAAGCCACACGCTGCTCCCTCCTGCTCTCCAGATGGTCCCGCGGGCTTGAAGTCAGCGGGACATCCCACCCTGCACGGTCCCTGCGCCCACCGATTGCGATGTGCCACTGTCCGCCCAGCCCATCAGCCATCCTCGGGTTCCAGCTTAATTCCTCAATCCCTCTTTTGATTCTTGTGGTCAAGCTCCAGCGCGTCTACATTTCCCCGCTGCCTTTGTGCCAAAATAAAATCAGTCAAATAAAACACAATCACACGGCATCAGGCACAGGCTGTTTGTCTCAGCCTAATGTACTCTGACAGCTCAGGGAAGACAGGAGCAGAGTAGGCCCAGCCCAGAGGGAAACAGATTCGGTTCATGTTCCAGACGCGGAAGCGAACACCGCTGCACCCAGGCCATGTCTGAGCTCCCCTGTGTACATTCAAGAAAGGTGACTTCCTCGTGGGCACCTCCCCTTCACCGGGACTCCACCTCCTCCAGCTGAAGCTCTGAGCGGTGCTTCTCCCTGGTCTGCTCCCCACTACCCCTGAGGCCTCTGCTCTGTGCATCCAGCCCGATTCCTGAAATCCCGTGCCTGGAACTCCTGGCTCCTGAGCCCAAGTTGCACCTTACCTTCTTCTGTAACATGATTATCAAAGAACAAACAAATCCTGTGAGCGCGCCTTAAACCAGACTGAGAATGCCATTTATTATTTTATTTTAATTCTCTGAAACATTGCTGTAAGCATGGTGTTGAGTGTTTGTTTTGTTTTGTTTTGTTTTTGTTTTTTGTTTTGTCCATTTTGTGGTTCGATCTCCATGAGAACCTTCCCAGAGAAAGCTGGCTGGAGTCTTCCAAAGACCCATTGGAAAGAGAGTAGGAGAGTGAGGCTGCTGCAATAGAAAAGATACAGGAGAGAGTTATAGGAGCTTCAGACTACGTACAATCCAGTATGACTCCCTGGTACCTGTGGAGCAACCTTGTCCCTTGATGCTCAACTCTTTACCAAAAATGAGAACACAGGCACCCAAGAGGAACAGGGTAGTAAAAGAGGTTTTGGCCTTGGAATCAGACACACTTCACTTCTAGCTCCAGCTCTGCCTCTTTAGAAACCAAATAAGATGCCTCACACTGAAGGCATGGTGCTGTAGCTACCTGCGAGTGGCTTCTGGCTCTGCGGAGCACTTCTTTGTTAGAAAGTCCTTTCTATTTTCCATTTCTAGGAGGAGCACTCCCTTGCTTCAGTTCAAATACGCTAGCTATTTCTTTTCAGTTCCTCTGAGGACTCAACTCTTTCTTCCTCCCAAACACAGAATTGTAGGTTTGCCAGTCATTCATCACTAATCCCTACCTCTTTCATCTCTCTTGAGATCAGTTTTCTCATTTCTGTCTCTCTAATCTTCACCATTCCTAGGACACTGAAAGGTTTGGAAAAGCAAAAACCTTACCTAAGGCACTAGCTGAATTCCTCAAAAATTGGAACTTTCAAATCTCCCAGGCAAAGCAGTTCTTCATACCTATATTTTCCCTCTCACCATTCTTTGGCAGACTGTTAAACCCAGAGGCTTTACAGACATTTTTGATTCTACTTCTCTGTCTTGATTATTTTTTCTAATCCAGTATTGAGTTCTGTGGTTCTATTTTCAAAATGTATTTAGGTATTTGTTTCCATCACCTCTCCCACCACCACTGAGGAACTGGAGATGATAATCACCTCAGGTCCTGACTGTTGCAGCAGTTCCCTAACTGGTTCCAGTTCCCAGACCAATTTCTATCAATACCTTCTCCAATAGAGCTGGATGGATTTTGGATTTTGTAACTCATGAGCCAGATCTCACATCACAGATGCTGACTTTCCCTCCAGTAACTTTCCATGCTACGTATCTTAGAAAGGACTTCAGAATATCCTCCATTGCTTGAAATGCTCTTTATCATCTAATGTTTGCTCCAATATTTAAGTTCATTCCATGATAATTTCTCTGTGGCAGGTTATGGACCAGTTATATTAGCCCTGTTTCTAACCACAAGATCCTTGTTAGAATTATTTATTTGACTTAGAGCTTTCTGCCATTTCTTCCTTATAGGACTTTTATCAATGCAGGGCTCACAAGTAGATAGCAGGTAGTCTGGGTCAACCAATCCATGGCAAGAGATAGTGAAGACCATGCAAGATGCCATAGATTTGGAGTTGGCCAATTCTCTATCATTGACAGTTTTGACTAAGAGTCAAGTTTATGGAATGATTACTTTTCCTGATGGCACAGGAGCTTTTCATATAAATATTTTTTCTGGCTCTGATTTTCTAATAATTCAGAACTATCAATGGGTTGGAAATCCAACAATGAAAATAAATCTAGGTATATGATAATTGGCCATCTACATACCACTGTGGCTAACCCCCAAAATTCTTGCCAATTGGAGTTAATAATTCCGGGAGCTGGCTAGTTATGAGGTTTGGCAAAATGGACCATTATGGAAGCATTCCATCCTGGAAGAATTTCTTAGTATGTTTGTCAAGCCATTTTAATTCAGACCATTTTTTCACTCAGCACTTTTTCCACACATATGTATTTTGAGCTACCACATGTCTCAATGCTTGATGAATTTACTTTTCATAGCCCTGTGTTCATTCTCTACCTAGAATGCTTCCCCAGCCTTTGCTGAAACTATGTTTGTCTTCAGGACGTAGACTGAATGCTGGCTCAAATCACACCATATATCTAGAGTTTCCTTCTTATAGTAGCCAAGTGATTTCTCCTGAGGGCTCCAAGGTATGATGATTGTCTCAGTTGTGTGATCTTAATTGCATATTGTCATAGATCGGTCAACCCAGAACATTAGCTCTGTACCAGGAACACTGCTAAGCATTTTATAAGCCCTAGTGAACATAACATTCAGAGGAATATGCCACCAATATCTCCATTTTATCCATAAGGAAACAAAGGTTTAGAAAATGAATGGTATTCACAGGTACCACTCAAGCCCATCTCTGCCCTACCCTATCAAATACCATCTTCGTAAGTGCACTGTTTTCCTTCATTTCCTTAGAAGCATAACTATTTCTCCATGTTCCTTGGGTCTATCTTCTTATATTGGTGGGCCTGACAGCACAGGAAATATTAACATCCTCCAGTCCATACACAATTAATATAGCCATTTTTTCTCCTTCTTTACAATTTTTTAAAAGGAAAAAAAACAAAAACATGGTAAAGACCTTTTCACAGAAAGCAGCATCAACATTCTACATAATGAAGAAAAGTTAGAAAACTGATAGCTAAGTGTTCCCAACACCAACATAAGTTTAATTTTTCATCCACACCCTTGACCAAACAGGGCCACACCAAGACAAGTCAGCCTGCCCTTCGGAGTTCATTCATTACAGAAGGGAAGGGAAGTGTTTATGTGGCCTCAACTCAGGGATGATATAATGATTGCCTTTCCTCCCAGCAGGTCTCACCCCCTCTCAGGAAGACGTCAGGGGTCAGTACAAGGACAAACTCCGGTTTGATGAGTCACTCTGGGAGGAGGCCAATCACAGCATGGAGGTTGGCTCCAGGGGATTGGCAAGAGGAAATGGTACCTTTCCCTGTGAGGACTGGGGTTGAGTCTAATCTCAGTCTGATGGCATGGAAAACCACCTGGTCTGTCTGGCTGGGGATCCAGGAAAAGAAACAATAAAGGTCCCCAAAGAGGAACACTCATGGGCTAGTCTCCACCCAGGCCCTTAGAAAAATCCTCACTGCCAAGTTTCTGAGGAGCCCAGGTGAAGTGGGTGCAAAGAGAAGGAGTCTGATTTATTTAAATAAATAAGAAGTCTGATTTATTTAAAAGAAGGCATTAATGGTGGCAAAATGTACTTTTAAGCAGTCATTAAAGGGATGAAATCAACAAGCTTTGGTTTTTCTCCAGTTCAGGACATCTGTTATGGCCTCTTGAATGACCATTGATTCAAACGGGGAAAACCTAAAGTCTACACATCTTATCATCCCCTGTTCTGCTTGTATCATCACCATCCTCAACAGCACTCATCAATATCACCAGCTCTGCTACCACCTCTAATACCATCGCTATTGCTACCTTTACTACTTGGAAGGTACCAGTCTCCATATATTGATGTTTATTTTTAATTTAACTAACAGGAGTTATTCTCTTTGATAATGAAGAAATCAAGGTTTAAACAGATCAGGCCACCCAGCTAAAGTATGTACCTCATAAATAGCAGTCCTCCTCAACTGGATTTAACACACAAGCTGTGCTGTCCGTGGCTATGCCAAATGGGAGAATTCCTTCAGGACAGGAGATAATGGTTCAGATCAACAAACAAACTTCCATGTCTCTCACATCTTCAACTATCTCTCTTCTCTGTTTACTCCTGAAATCAGTAACTCTAGTTCACTGTATATTTCCACCTGGCAAGATGCAGTTGTCACATTCCTTCTGTGGGAAGTTGCTAAGGCCAGCTCTTGCCCAAGTCACCACGAGGTCTATTTGAAAAGTTCAGGCAAAAAAAAACACTCATTCCTTCCATAATAATTCCACCAACTCCCATCATCCACCATGGCATGAAAGATGGGCCAGATAACACACTAGGATAGAACCAAGTCATGGGGCATCTGCAATCTTTGTCCTCATGGCACATAGGAGCCTACAGCATGGAACCAAGGATGGGAGCTCAGTCATGAGGGGATTCTCACCCTTCCAGGGAGCCAAAAGCCTGAGTCCTCTCACCTGCAGTTGATGTGTAACAAAACACAGCTGAGTCTCAGAGGCTTAGAGTATAATTTTCTATCATGAACTAGAAAAATTTAAAATTGAGGCAGATCCCAACAAGAGCCTATAGCAGGAACTAAGTGTGTGAGTGTAGTCATGGGATATGGTCATCTCTGCAGGGATCCAGAAGCACTGGTCCTTTCACCTAAAGGGGATGGGTAAGGAAATGCAGATGACCCTGGAAGCTTAGGGTACATTTTTAATCTGAACTAGAAAGAGTTAATGTTGATGTGGACCCTGATGGAAGACAATCTGTTGAAGCCTGTTCTGAAAGCCCCTTCCTTGCTGGTGCCAGAAGTAGAGGAGAGGATTGGCCAGGGAACTGTCTCTTGCTGCTGGCTTGAGAAATTTTCCAGTGGGATCTTCAAGTAGAAACACCTTGGAATTGGGCTGATCCTTCTAAATGCATCAATTGTTAGAAAAACTGAACATAAATCTTCAACAGGATGGAGATTCCTTGACAGATCTGTTTTTCACTTGGGTTGCAAGAGAACACCTGAAAGTCCATTCTGATTTTATAAGAGATGCTTGAGGTATTCCCCTTTTGGAACAAATCTGCCATTGCATAAAATTTCTGTCACTTACACTCCTGGCACCTAAAGTGACTGGAGGCTGTGTCTGTGGCTAAATATCCTGCTTCATAGCTGGGGCTGGTTCTGTGGCACACATGCTCCCTGAAGTTGGGAAGCAAGGTCTGTCTGTTCTTTCAGGATTGAAGTAAAGCCATATCCACTGATTCCACTTGTAGTAAAATATCTAGGAGGTGTGCTAGTCAGCTTCTCATTGCTATCACATGATACCTGAGAAGAACAATTTAAAGATGGAAGGTTTATTCTGTTTTATGGTTTCAGAGGTGTCAGTCTGACCCACTGACTCCATGTTATGTGCTTTTAATGAAGCAGATGATCATAGTGCAGAAGGTAGAGTGGAGGAAGGAAGCAAAGAGGGGAAGGGAGCCAGAGAGGAAGGATGATTATAAGAGTAACTGGCAACAGAGTTATGAGAGCCAATGTTCCAGACCAGCAGAGGCACATGAGTTCTTATTCCAAACGTGCATGGGAAAGGTCTTCAGAGTATCTAGTTTACAAGCCTGTTACTAAAATGGAACACAAACTGAATTCAGGAGCCCAAAGTTCTGATTGCCTGGCTCTACTCTTGTTAAGTAAGACAACTAACCCAGGGGCAGGGCTGAAGAGTGGATACTGAAGTCAGTTCTCTATCAACCATGGCATACTGCTGTCACAGCCAAGACTGGGGGCTGAGAGAGGGTTTTGAGGAAGGAGAAGAGCAGGATAATAGACATGTTTTCATTAGGGGACAAAAAAATAGGGGTCCACATTTTTAACCTCCAGAATCATACAGGATGAACATTCTGAGAAACAACTGAGGATAAATTGCTGATTCTAGAATAATCTGATGTGGTGACTCGAGTTTTATCCAATTCTAGTCACTTTTTCCTCTTATTTTTAAATTCAACCCAGAAATTATTTACCAATTGTTCTGTTTCATGCAATAAATTTATACCTTTTGTTCAAATGCCAGCATTTACCTATGGCATTTTTATTACTTTGATCTGCATGTGATGAGCAGCAGATTTCCCATGTAACATGAATCTAAGAGCTTGCTGATGTGCATCTCTATGCTCAGCTTCTGCTAACAACTGTGAGGATCTTGGAGGTGCACACATAAACTCTTGATGTGTTCTACAAACACTGCATTGTCTACATGAATATCAGGTGACACTTTATACAAAGAAGAAGCTAAGATGGTCTTCTCCTAATTCCGGCCGCAAAAAAAACTCCACATAGACACAAAGGCCTCTTTCCCCACAAAAGTAGCCATTTTGACTGATTCTAAAGAGAAGTAAATAAAATTTTGTGTAAAAAAAGTTTATACTGGACACTTTCAAGAATTTTAACATAAATTTTTGATATTTCAAAATCTAAATGAATTTTTCCTCCATAATAATCGTCAGCCTCAGTGTATCTGGAGTAGTTTCTGGATCTTCTAGTCTACTCCATTGATCCTCGGGTCTGTTACTTTGCCAGTACCATGCAGTTTTTATCACAGTGGCTTTATAGTATAGTTTCAGGTTTGGAGTTGTGATACCTCCCACCATGTCCCTGTTGCTTAGAATTGCTTTGGCTATTCTAGGTCTTTTGTGGTTCCAGATGAAAGTTTGAATTTTTTTCTCTAGATCTGTGAAATATGCTGTTGGGATTTCAATCAGGATTGCGTTGAATGTGTAGAGTAGTTTTGGGAGTATAGCCATTTTGACGATATTGGTTTTTCCTACCCAGGAGCAAGATATGTCTTTCCATTTTTGGATATCATCTTCTATCTCCTTTTTCAGAGTGCTATAGTTTTCAGAGTAGAGGTCTTTCACCTCCTTTGTTAGATTGATTCCTAGGTATTTTATTTTTTGGGGTGCTATTGTGAAAGAGACTGACTCTCCAATTTCTATCTCAGTGGGTCTACTGTTTGTGTATACGAAGGCTATTGATTTTTGAACGTTGACCTTGTAACCAGCTACATGGCTAAAATTGGTGATTAGGTCCAGCAGTTTTTTAATTGAGTATCATGTCGTCAGCAAATAATGACAATTTAACTTCTTCTTTTCCAATCTGTATTCCTTTTATTTCTTTCTCTTGCCTAATTG